>VMKM01002947.1:0-51864 GCA_008360985.2 Macquaria ambigua
ATGTGTATACACTCACACACACATATACACACACATATATGCTATATATATGTGTGTGTATACATATATATACTATATACTGTACTGTATACTGTATACTGTGTATATATATACTGTATGTGTGTGTACATATATATATATGTGTGTATATATATATATATATATATATATACACACACACACACACATATATATGTATATCTGACAGGTGCCATTGTAATAAGATAATCAATGTTCCTTCACTTCACCAGTCAGTGGTCATAATGTTATAGCTAATCGGTGCACTTCTATTTTCAATCCAGCTGTCTACAGATGCCTCATAACGGCTTATGTTTTACTTGCACCATATGTGCGTAACGGCAACCCGAAGCGCATTTTTACTCTTCAAGTCTATTTTCTTCCGTTTTACATGCGTAACTACAGGGATTGTGTGTTGAGCTCTGAGCGCTACCAAAACACTCAATACTGTGCCTGAATGCATCCTGTGTAGACACGGACGGAGGACTGAAGCTGCTGCTGCTGGGCTTGTGTAGACAATGTTCTGAGTCTACAGTCACGCTAGCAGCTCTGTGAGGCTGTACACTGAGCTATCTTTCTAAAATACAAAGCAGGGAAATAAAGAAATGTTTCTAATATAAGCCTGCCTCTAATAAAGACCTAGGGCTCTCTGCAGTTGAGGTATAGGCCTCAGGAGGAAACACAGAGGAAGGTGCATTCTCTCACCTGGCTTGGGTTTGGGCTTGACTGGGGCCTTGGTGCCTTTGGGGACTTTAGGCACAACCTTGGGTGGGGCTTTGGTGGTAGTGGTGGTGGTGTCATCGAATTTAAAGAAATCCTCAAGCTCTGCAGAGAACATTGACAGCACTGTATTTGAGTACAATTATATAAACATACTGTATAGATCCACAGACTTGTATGACAAGTGCACTGTACAATGTTTCGCACAGGTAGATGTGATAGTTATGTGTTGGAAATACAAAACGAAAGAAAGTGTTGCAGATGAAAATAGTGTCCGAAATTCAAATCTAAACCAAGAATACAGTTAAAAAAAAAATAATGTTAACTTATTTTTAACAGATAGTGAGTATTTCCAAACTACAGTGTTCAAAACTAGCAAGATGCAGAAAAGATGGTGTAAAGACAGCTTCTATTAGAACACCAACTGTCTGATACGGTTTCATGTCTAGTTTTGGTTGACAGCGAAAGGTGAAAAGATGTCTTTTCAGTTCATTTAAAAAATATTATCTGAAGATAAATGCCCTGATTCTGTTAAAGACTCCAAAGTCTCCCCTCACAGATGAAATGAAAACTTGTAAGTTCTTACCAGGCAGGGATGTTAATTGTTAATTGTTAATCGTTAATCGATTAATTGCCGTTAAGAATTTAACCAATTAAAAATGTATTAACTGACAATGTATGTTTTGTATACCATTTCTCCTGCACTCACGTATATTCAATTTTATACCACAAGAGGGCGTACTTCACCTTTGCAGTTCAGAAAAACTACTGCCGCAACAAAGGAAGAAGCAATCAGGAATGGTGAGGCAAGATGAAGAAGGCAAAAAGTAGTCCAGAGTGGGAGCATTACACTGTAAAAGACGACATGCTTGCTATAAATATTGCGACACCGTCTTAAAATACAGTTCCAGTACAACGTCAATGTTGTACCACTTGAAAAGTCAGCACCCGGTGGTTGCAGTGGAAGTCGAAAGTGGAACACTGTTCTCCCAACAAACTATCATGTCGGTGTTAGCTAGAAGAGGCTGTAGTGATGTGCTTGCAGAGGCAATAACACAGAGGCTTTGCTTTATGGTGTGTGGTGGACAGTGAGGAATTTCGTGAGCTAACATTACTGAACTACACTGAACCAGGCTGTCGCATCCCCTCAAGAGGTAGTTAACTTTACTAGCCGCATTTTGAGCGAGAGCCTTATTGTTCACAGACATTCGTCCATTCAAAATAGTACATTTTAATCTTGTCGGTTAGCGGTTAATGGTCAATTAACAAAGGTCGGCTATCGGTCAGAACAAAAATCTAAATTAGCATCCCTATTACCTGGAGAACAGTATTTCCACAGGTGAGCTCATGCTGCAGTAGTAGAAGGACTTGAAACTCAAAAAACTAAAATAACTGCACAGATTTGTGGCAATCCTGCTCCACTGTTCCTCAAATCAAATAAACAATTTTGGTCTACATCGCTGAATCCCAGTGGTTCACACTTCACAAATGATCCTGTCACTGTTCCTGGTTAAGCTGGTGTTGTATTATATTATACAATACTTATAGAATATAGAATTAACTGGATCAGCAGCTGCTGTGTGGTTCTTACCTCCTCCTGCTCCTCCTGCTGGTGCTGCTGGCTTTGGTGAAGGGGTCACTTTTGTGAAAGTAAAACATAAATAATGATTTATATTTATATAATTATATAAGGGTAATTATTTTACCTGGTGGCATCCATAAGTGAATATTGAATATTCTAAAGTATACCACAGTTGTGGAGATATGGATATGTCATCCCTCCTGTACACAATGTTAAAGGACCATACCAGTGTGTTTGTACGTTTTAGCCCATTACTGACAAATCTTTACATTTTTGCTGACCTTTTTTGAATACATACATTTTTAGATTTTGGGATGTATTGTTCTTACTGTTCCAGGCAACCATCGGCTTCCATTCATTTCAAGGTTCAAGGTTCATTTATTTATCATTATCCAGCACAGGGTTGTACAACAAAATGCAAGCTGTAGTCCCTTCATGCTATACACACACACACACACAAAAACAGAAAACTATTATTTATGGTGGAGTGCAGAGGATGAGTTGAGGAGTCTCACAAGAACCTTCTATTGCTCCTCTGTAAACATTAGCAAGAACTTGGCACGAGAATTTGAAATACAGTTGTTTCTGAGCTTTCTTTACCATACGCTATTATCTCATAATGATAAAGTAACATTAATGCAAATTAATGTAGACCTAATGTTGTCGTGGATTATACAACTCAAGCAATTTTCCAGAGTTTCCTTACTGATTTTCATATTGTACAAAATGAATGGAAACCAATAGAGATACAAGATTTTCAGAATTATGAGACAGATCTCATAATTATGAGATACAGATATTGTATTTATGAGATGCTATGCCATAATTACAAGCTACAGAATTAATACATAATTAATCATTTTCTGGGAATTTACATTGTACAATTTAAAAAACCTAACACATGGTTATATTTTTTGGGCTGATTCCAACATTTTAGACTGACAATATCTAAATGCGTTACTTAAAAAGCAACAATGTTACTTTAAAAAATGTAACATTAACCAAAGGGACCAGATTGGCCGACACTTACACGCTCACTCAATGGATGGAAATTCTGACAGGATTACCTATGGTGGAATGGCCAGACACACACACGCACACACACAACATGCACCTTCTCACTGTTGAAGTTCCCTCTCCCTTTCTACAGTTGCCATTGCAACTATGGCAATTGTAGAAAGGAAAAAAATCACCTATTCCTCCTAGTTCCCCAACTTCTGATTAGGTGGACATAACCTTTAGACACATAATGTTATCCATACCTACAACAGACAACACTTTATTTAACCTTATCTGATATGAAGTGTGCGCTACAAACACGAGCATTTTTGATGATCGCCTCAGTCCAATCCTTTCATCTTATCACGTTTAACCATAATGTTAGTTGTCTTGGATTTTTATTTTGACTGGCAGTTGCAGCTGGTACGCAATAAAATTTCAATTTGGAGCCATTGGCACCCAACAACACAGCAAGAGGACATTTTCGATTTTATGGTTATGTAGCCTACTACTCTGAGGTGATTCATATTTGCCTCCAGTTTTTTCATTTGTTTTGCCTCCAGCTAACACCGTAATGTAATCATGACGTCTGCACCAAAAGGGTCTATAGGTGGTGGTAACGCGCCAATATATGCTGCAATGTGCCAACAGGCAAGACAGGGAAGAAGACTGCATGTTAGTAAACATATTGTCAAAATGAATATCCAGCAAATGCTTTATATACAGCATGAGAGCTAACAGAAATTAAATTAGAGTCCCAACTTAATGCCCAGACATCCTTGTCAGATATTATAAAACAAGGCAGCAGATCTAATAAGGCTAAATGATGAAATTGATGCAAAAATGAATTAGTGGATATAGAAAACTTATTAACACTTTAATTAGTTTACCTTGTATATTAAACTGGTTTTACTGTCTTTATGCATAAGAGATGAAAACTGAGATAATAGATTTATTACAATGATCTTAAAAGGCGGAGCAAGTTGTATTTAATCTCTGTGCATGTGTTACTAATACTGGCTGATTAGACCTCTGCTCAGGTTGAAGGTGGGCAGAGCTATGCTGCTAGGCATTTCGTGAGGTCACCGAACTCCATGAACCGATTAGAATGATGAAGTTGTGATTTGAGAGATGACACTCCCATACACTCCTGAGAAGAGCTCTAATAAAAATATTATATTATTATTTACATGTATAATAAAATATACATATATAAAAAGAGAGCTCAAATCATCTAAAATAAGTGAAATGACCTGTGAGGGTGCACCATGCAGGGCATTCAATTCAGACTTGCCGCATTCAAAGTGTTACAGAAAGGTTACAGGTCCAACCTTGTCAGATTACCGTCGAGATTTTTACGTAAAAGTGACTCAGGTGTATATTCAGACATGAGACCAACATGTTAAATTGCCATCTGACTTAACGTCTGAAATGTCTGAAAGGGGCTATACTGTGTCCAGTTCACCTTGTCTTTGGACTTTGAGAGGAAACTCCAACAAACACAGAGAACATGGAGAACATGCAAACTACACACATACAGGACCTTAACATTTAAACAGGTAAGTGGTGTTCTATTGTACTTACATGATTTACTGTCATCATCATCATCACCCAGAGCATCGTGCAGGTCCAAGTCACCCTGAGACAGAACTACAGTCCAGAGAGGACAGAGGGATGGACACAGGAGAGGAACAGATGAAGCAGACACATGAATCTGACACATAAACCCAAAAAGGATTCAGTGCATGCAGCCTCAATGTCTTTAAGCTGAGAGTGATCTCTTTGATTTAAGCCTCCTTTAATTTGTAGAGGTGTGACCATTGTAGTGATCAGTTTTCCAGGTCCTGCTGGTGTTACTGTGTCACACACAGATACAAAACTCCAGCCCTGGTGCCAAACAGGGCCCATAGTGCACTAAGCCTGTCTGTTTGTTGTCTGGATTGCAGAGCAGGTGATCATTTACCAGAAAGGAAACAAAAGCAGAGACAAACAAACACTACTGTAGCTAACCTCATTGGCTGCCACTCACAAACAAACACATGGTGTGTGTGTGTGTGTGTGTGTGTGTGTGTGACAATATCCACGTTTCAACATTCAGCTGCAGTAAAGGACAGGAAACTATGTACATTTGTATTTACTTTGCTAACTTTCTAACCCTATATTTGAGGGGTGTAACAGACAAAAACTCAACTTTCATCAGCGCTGTAAGCAAGTATAAAATGAATTGACACATGACAGCTATGAAATATTCTCTTGAATGGGTACTGACAAAACAGATCCAGTATCAAGGCCAATACTGACCTTGTTAGGCGGACTGGGTATCAGTCAGATGTGACTGATCCACACTAAGCTTATTCTTTTTAGCTCCATCTTACCTAACCTTATGTAAAAATTATTCCAATGAGCTCCAGGCAGTGAGCTTTACTGATTTTAAATTTGGGAAAAAGAGAGCACTGGTATTGGATATGTACTCGGTTTTGACAAATACCAAAGTCCAGGTGTCAGAATCATTATCAGGGGATACAAATTCAGATAGGTGCATTCCTGGAATCCACAGCAATTACGGCAGCAGTCCTGCCTACACTACTATCCAATCCTCACCCACACCAAATCTTTACCTAACCCCAATATTAACCTTAAGATAACTATTAAAAAAAATTATATTTAAACTACCTGGCATAAGCATTTTCAATCTTCTGCCTAAAGCCAACCTCTCGGGTTGGCGAGCCAAAATAAATTAACATAATCTGCATTTCATCTGCATAATTTGCATCACAGCATTGCATTTACTAGCCGGCAACCACTGGTTTGGGAAATCATTTTTTCAGTTTATGACTGCAGCTTTTCGTTCAGTCCATACCTTATCATGCAGACCTTTGAAATAAATAAATATAATCTTCATAAAATATAATTAAATGCCAGGAGGATGTCTCTGCACCTGTCTGGATGGTGGTAATGTGAAGGTCATAGGGGTTTGAACACAGATGATACAGTGATATAGAATTAATCACCTTTAAGTGACTAACTCTTCATATTCATAATCACTGAGAGTGACATCATTTCCAGCATGGCATGTGCAGATGTAATCCAGACAGACTGTGGGTGGTGCCACATGACTTTGATCTATAATAACTTCTATCATATGTACAATTACTGGACCTACTATAACAAACTCTATAGAATCATCATGATTGAATCATGTATGTAATAATGTGTAATTACTAAATCTGTTACAGCTGATTAGCTATCAGTAATATCTGGACCTAGAGCAAATGAAGCCACAACTGAATCATGCATAAATAGCCTAATAGGCTACAATCTATAACACGTGTAGGTCTATCTGTAATAACTTACTGAAAATATATGGATATGTAATAAGTGGATCTCTGCTCTCTGTCTCTTTAACGTCTACTTCCAGACCATCGGCCTTGAATCAAAAGTGCGGCACAAAAGGCAGATCATGTGGATTTGCTGAGGTGTGCAGGACAAAGCCTTACCTTCCTGCGGCAGCAGCAGCGCCAGCAGCAGACAGACCGACCACAGAGAGCGGTTAACCATGACTCCACAGACAAAAACACCCAGTATGATAACTGATAATACAGCGGTTAAATAACGGGCCTGTAGCCGTTTAGTCTCTTTGAACCCTGCCGCAAAGCTCCGTCTCACTGGCTAGCTGCATTCAAGGCGTTCACTATGGCACTCTTTGTGACACTCCCATACAGGGCCACTTCCTGCCACACCTTTCAAAATAAAATCCTCGATAAGTAGGCTTTCAACGATTTGGTTTTGCCAGCAATACAAAAGCAAAGAATGACCGCAAAACTTAATGGCCCAAACTATTTTAAGTCAGATGTGGAAATTTGATAGGTATAATCGTCAGATGAGTGTGAAGCTAAATTGCAAAGGAATTGTCAATATCTTGAACGATGATGTTATAGGTCATGAGATGCCATTTTAGACAATTTACGTATGGGACTTTTGCGAACTTCTAGAGGATTCAACAGATTCACTTCAAGTTTAGTTGGCTTAACCTTAAGACATGTGTGATACTAAATTGCAAAGCTTTTGAGTTTTTGTGGAATGCAGTTGCCATGGCACATGTTTCACAATGAAACAGGAAGCCCTTTATGGGGGCTTGGGATGCTTGAAATCTCACGAAACTTTGCACTTGTGACAGAAGTGGTGAGAATTTACATCTGATATGGGTTTTGGACATGTTTGTGGCAAAATGGCTCAATAGCGCCCCCTACAAAATTTCAAAATCAAAGCCCCCACCTTTAAATTTGACGTAGATGTATGAAATTTGGGAGGCAGATGTATTATCCCAAGACTTAAAAAAAGCCTCTTGGAGCCATACCCTAAACCCAACAGGAAGTCAGCCATTTTGAATATTCTGCACAATTTTAGACCATTTTTTGTCAATTGCAGGTTCTGTACTTTAACAAACTCCTAGAGAATAAATCAGATCGTCTTCAAATTTGGGCAGTGCAATCTAAAGACCATCACAAAAGTCCTTAAAAGTTTGATATTTCGTTGAGCGGCGTGCCTGTGGCGTTGAATTTCCACGTTCCGCCATGAAACAGGAAGTTGTTGTAACTCAAATGTACATTGTCCAAACTGCCCCAAACTTAACATGTTTGATAATAGTCCTGGCCTGAAGACATCTAAGTGTCAATATTTAGTTCTAGTCATAGCGCCACCTACTGGCACCAGGATGTAAGCTTTGTGTGACAAACATCATCCGATTTCCATGAAATTTACGTTGTGTGGTCCACACTTGACATACAGCAACATAATTCATGTTTAGAGTGTGTTCTCTAGAGCCACAGAGGGGTAACAGAAATTGATAGAAAATGTGCATAATGTCATGTCCGCCAACAGTTGCGAAAATCCACAGCCACGTCCATCGGAGTCCAGCCATCACCCCCGACGTGCAGGAAGGTGCGAGGGCCCGTTCATCACTGCTTGCAGCTTTAATTATCATTATTATTAATATCTAAGTATTTATCTCTGTAGTACTGTGATAACTGCTATTCCTGTATTATTAGCTGACATACCTGTGTCTACTTATATATATCTACTTGCTGTATATACTTACATATAGGCCCATACCTGTGCATATACAGTATGCAGAAGATTTTTTTTTTTTTACAGGAATTCTCAATACTCATCTATGCAATTCCACTGAAGCAGACTGTCATACCAATACAAGACAATATACAGTGTGTACTGGACTTGCACTAAACATGTATAGCATATTACCAATATGATTTAGCATTCAGTTTATTTATATATCTATTTATAGATATGTGAACAATAACACATTACCATGAAATTTACTATTGATATAGAGTACCCAGAGGATATAGATTTTTTGTGACTGCTTGACCTTTCTGCTCCACTAGCACCCATATCTACCCTTTACTGTCACCTTGGTCCAGAATCAGAATCAGCTTTATTGGCCAGGTATGTGTACACATACAAGGAATTTGACTCTAGTTTTTTGTTGCTCTCAATGGGGACAAACATAAACATTAATCTACTATGTAGTCTATATATAGACAACAGCAACAATAACATTTGTAGACAGTATGACAATAATGCAATGGTGCAGAGGACAAAGTTTGCTGAAATAAATGATTAATGTAACAGATTGTTTTATATACATGAGGTAGGTGGATATGACAGTATATACAGTATGCACAGCATGCATCGTTTTGTGTTTGACTGAAGAACTATGTATTTAAGCAATGAGAAAATATAATTTACAGGTACAGTGAAAGTTTGTGTCACAGGGTTATTGCACAGGGATTGTTCCTGACACTATGTGACTGATATTAACTGATGTAAACTGTTAATCAGAATGATGGCCTGTGGGTAGAAACTGTTCTTGTGTCTGGTTGTTTTGGCGTACAGTGTTCTGTAGTGTCTACCAGAGGGGAGAAGTTGGAACAGGTTGTGTCCAGGGTGTGATGGATCTGCAGTAATGGTTCCTGTCCGTTTCCTGACTCTGGAGATGTTTAAGTCCTGAATGGAGGGCAGATTGGCACCAGTGATTCTTTCTGCATTCCTGACTGTCCGTTGTAGTCTGTTCCTGTCCTGTTTGGTCCAGATAGATACCTTGATTGTTGTCAAATGGGGGAGAAATATAGAGAGAAACTAAAGCTGAGTAGACCTGTTTCACAGCAGTTAAACACAGGTGTAAATAATGCCGCATTCATGCCATATCAGAGTTATTGCAATTTTTGACTTGTAAATAGATAGGGATAGGGATAGGGATACTCAGAATTTTCGGAGAGCTCCAATATACACAACTTTGCACTTACAAATACGGAAGTGCCTGACCCAAATATGGACGTCTCACATCAGTTAATACAATTAAACCCACATTTAATGGATATGGTGTTATATTGTCAATGCACAGTATTTTAATCCTCACATGACAAACTATGTAATCATACAACCATATTGATGACGTGAACACTTGGAAGTCATTAACATAAGAATCTTTCCCGTCTCTACCATTCATCCCATATGACGTGAACGCGGCATAATAACTTTCATTGCTGGAGCCATCATTAATGTTACTAGTTCCACCTGTGCTTTTCCTGCTATAACAAGTCAAAATGTCTGCTGTGAAAAAGATATTTGAATTGTGTTCACTTGGGAACAAAAAGGAAAAAAGAAAAAACAAAGAGATGCTCTGATGGGGCATGACAGAAAAAATGTTTGACAACCATCACTATAATCTAATGGACAAGCTACTATAAAATTTGCATAGGACTTTCATGATCCCATAGGGATAAACCCTTTAGATTTAACTTTAATAACTCCATGGATTTTCCTCTAGCACCACCCTCAGGACACTTAACATTTTTCATTTTTCAACATTATTCTGCACTCCTGGCAAGGCTCCGATAGCAAAAGGAACTAACTCAACTAACCTGTAAACTCCACTTCAACCAATAATTGTTTCTAAAGATTGCTAAGAAAAGGAGATGAAGTGGCTTTGCAAGATGCAATATCAGCAAGAAAGATGTGTCAGTAAGGTTCATTTCTCTTCAGTCACTGATTTTTAAATGTATATGGAGACACAAATGTCTGATAAATTTTGCTTGGAACTGTGTGAATCTGTGGTTGAGTTGGATTGTGGGTAATGTAGGAGCCAAGTTTTGATAAAGAAGAAGAATGTGTGGAATAATAAAAGCGATAACTCTGGTTCTGCTGCATCGACAATGTTATAAGAGTGCAATTCTAAATCAGTGGAGTTCTCTTTTAAGGTGTTGTATGGTTTGTGGTAAGTGCTGAGTAACAGGTTCTGACAGTTCAGCCATGTAAGAGAGCCTGGTGTTAAGTCAGGGTCGGGTTCTCCTCATCCAGCTGCTGGCCAGGAGCTACCCCCAGACATAATTAGTATTGACTGATTAATAGCAAAATAAAAAGTTGGTAATTAATTAACAACTATCAACTATTGATATGCTGAACATGAATACAGAAAGTAACTTGTAAAGTACTTTTACTCATGTACTATACATAAGTACAATTTTAAGGTAATTTACTCAAGTATTTCAATTTTCTGCTACTTTATACTTCTACTTCACTACATTTCAGAGGGAAATATTGTACTTTTTGTTTTGCAGCTATAGTTACTAGTTATAAATTAGATTTTACAGACAAAAAAAAACAAGTTTATAAAATACAAGATTATACCAGTGATTCCCAGCCTTTTGGGCTTGTGACCCCTTACAAAAAAAACCAAATAGTGTCTACATTGGGCTCTGTGTCATGTTTCATATGTCTATTAGTTGTTTCATCAGATAGAGATTTCCCCTCTACACCTCGTAGATGGTTTATATTAAATAACTGGTAAACCTATCTGTAGTAAAGATTCCTATTTTCTTTCCTTTTTCCACTTCCTTTGCTCACCTACCTCACTTCCTTTACCTCACTTCCTTTCCTCTCCTTTCCTCATCACTGATTAGCTCTTGTTTTCACCCTTGCCACCCCTCATTTACCTGATTAAGTTTACCTGATCACTCCTTATTTAAAGATTGCACTCCCAATCACTCACTCTTTGACCTTCCCATGGGGCGGCTGTTGTGGTAAGAGGAGTTTCTTACTCTTTTAGTTCTTACTCTTTTGACCTTATCCATTGTCCATGTTCATTTAACTGAGAACTTTATTTAACTGAGAACTTTATTTATCCTTATTTCTTCAAGATGGACATTTGAGACTAATTTCTAATCTCTTGTATTTTGTGTTCTTTCAGATTCAGCAGCCCATGTGTCTTTTTCCTTTCCATGTCTGTTTATGATGCAATCATTTGAGTTTTGGAGACAAATAAACCTTTGTTCAAAGGATTGAAAACCTGACTGCATCTTCCTTGAAATTCCTATGCATTCTGATTGGATGCCAATCTGATGATAGTCAACCCTTTTTATTAAGAACCTCCTAATTTACACAATCAATTTTTTAAATCAAAGATTAGAGAGAAATGTATAGAGATTTGTGCAACATAACTGTTTTTTCTTCTTTCCACTCCCATTAATTATCTTACAACCCTTCAGATTTATCTGGTGACCCTTTGGAGGGGGGCCCCCTAGGTTGAAAAACATCACTGTAAAATGGTTAAAACTAGCTCCAATTCAAGCAGCTAAACAGTTAAATGCACATTGACTAACAATCTGATGTCAGCATCTCAGTCATGGGGGACATTTTACCGCAACTATTGCTTTTTCTGATGACATGAAGCTGATAATACTTCCTACTTTTTCTTAAGTAGGATTTTAAATGCAGGACTTTTACTTGTAATGGAGCAGTTTAACAGCAGTTTGATATTGGCACGTTTTGATTAAAGGATCTGAGCCTACTTCTTCCACCACTGGGTGTAAGTACAAATACCTCAGTGTATATACATAAATGTACTGTACTGAGGTACAGTACTTTGCCACCACAGTTTATTATTGCTGTTACTAATGTACTAAAGTTGTCTGGGGGATTCTGGTCTCGAGCATTATATAGGCGTGGTTTTTGTCCCTAAGCTGCGGAAACGGGCTGAAGGATCCCCAAAAACTGGCAGCATCAGCGGACACCCTGGACCAACACTCAACAAACCAGCATATATTCGAAATACTGTCCACACAGGACTGAGGAGATGGGGGACAAAGCGGGGACCAGGTAAGAGAATCATCCAGTGGGTTCATATGTGCTGTCAAATGATGGAAATAGGAGACGTACGTTCCGTCTCGTGAGGAGAAAACAATCCAAGCTCCTTTAAAAACCGGACTATTAAAACCTGTTTCTCGCTGAAAGTAACCTATATGCAAACCGACTACTGACATAATCTATAATGTATATAATAGCGTAATTGTTCCATGCGTAGGCCTACATTTGACAAACTCACAGCAGTGCAGCGCTGATTTTAAACAGAATCTAAACTGATTCACATGACTCGCACTCTCAGTGGACTTCGGAGGACTGAAAGTTGAAATTGTCTTTAAATATCGATTGATTTATAATGACGAATTGAAGAGTGGATGCCAAAAACAACTGAAAAGTTTTGTCCTGCCATGTATGCAGCCGTTACTTTTGACTTTAGGCAAGGCAGCGTCAAATTGCCATAAAATGTATATGGAAGTCTGGCGTAACTTCCTCATATGACAAAACGAGACGTAGGCTATTGGGGTGTTGATCACTAGCAGTGAGTGTAGCCACAGTTGTTGCCTCTGAATTCTAATCGTTTTCACTTTAACATGGATGCTTATTCGGGTCATATTTAAGCCAGTAGAAATGAGTCAAACTTTGTTCAACCCGGCAGTTGTTTGACAGCACCTAACCGCTATTAAGACATTCCCGAGATTCTTGCATCTTGTACAGGAGGGAAAATATTCTGCTCGATGTACAGTAGATTTTATTCAGTTTTACCAACTTGAGGAGCAGTTTAACTCAGCTTCCCGTTGGCTACATTGTAACATTCAGAATTGGCTGTCATACATCAGAAGAGTGTTGGACTCTCGTTGGTGTTCTCTCTCTCTCTCTCAAATAGCCTAGGATAAGAACGACGATCTCATGAGAGACAGAAAGTGGAGATGGACAAGAATTATACAGGTTTGGTGAAAGTGTCTTCCTATAGATTTTAGTACCACTAGGAGTCGCCAAAGACAGAAATTCAAACAGGGACTTTTTAGGTCTTTCTTTAAACAATATAAGTAGAGTGAAAGAGGTTTTGCTTGGTGTAATCATTCCTCCTGTTCATACTGTCCATTAAAAGATCCTTCTCTAATAGGGATGTCCCGATCAAGTTATTTTGGCCCCAATCTCGATCTGAGCCCTTTATTGGGTATATCTGATACAGAGTCTGATCTAACAGGGAAACACTGTCTGTGGAAACACAAGCAGGACATTTTATACTAAAAAGACTAAAACTTTGGAAGATATCTACTTGATTTGTCTATCGCGGATGCTGAAGCTGTATTAGCTTCAGATCAACTCTGGAATACTTTTTTGGACAAGATGAGGGCTGTAGATTTCGTCCTCCATCACACTGAAAGTACATTATGAAGGTATTTAATGGTCAGTATGAACAGCAGGAATGATTACAGCAAGCAAAACCTATTTCAGTGTTCATATGGTCTCCATTTTTAAGTTGTTTTTAAAGCAGACTTGAAAAGAATTATGAACCTATCCTTTAACATGATTCATGCGGTAACTTTGAATATTCCTTTTAAATTACGTGGAATTCTGCCATTAGTTTTTTGATATTTTTAGCAATCATAGTTGATTTAAATTGAGATTTGCTCTATAGGAATACTCGGTGTGTCTAAAATAGGGAAGGGTTGGATTTTGATTATTTCTTGTGTACTGTAAAATATGGGACATTTTTGGCATTAGAAATAAGATTACATTTTGTCTGAAAATAAAGGTTCAGAAGCTGACCAGCTGGACCAGCTGAGATTTGCTGCTGAGCTTATAAAGTAATTCTTAAAAGGCTGTAGAATATTTTTTTCTTTTTTGTCACACGTAGATGTCTGCAGTTGCGGAGCCTGCCCATACACTATTAGTGAGACTATAACAGGGATTCCTGCAGTGAATTATAGTAGAGGCACCCTGCCTCGCCTGAAATAAAGAGCAGCTCCCCTAACGTCAGAAGGAATTGTTACATTTTATTATTATTACAGGAGAAAGATTCAGTTTTGTCCAAATGTCCCTTGACCTATGGGAGAGACAGCCTGGAGACAACCACTCACCTTAATATAGATTTGCTTGGGAAACAGACAACATTGCTTTCTACTCCCCTCAACTACACAAAAGTACTTAGTTGCCATTGTGACAGTCAGTGGCTTCCTGACACGTTATAGAACTTTAATAAGCTTCCAGGACTTGAAAAGAAAAATGATATGTGGAAACACATTGCTTGGGAAATTAATTATACTTTGTTGTGCGCCAGTGTAGTGGCAACATGAGAAAATAACTGTCCAATCAGAGCTGAGTATGTAAATTACAGTCTCAACATTAAACTTGCTCGCTGGCGTCAGTCTTGAGAGAGGCAAAGGAGAGCCTGACTCTTTGAGTCCATACGTGTGAACAGGAAGTCAGAAAAGAGTTGCTGTTGGAACATTTCCAAACCTTTCAAATCTCTAACATTTGGTTATTTGGTTTTCATTTAATTCCAAATGTGGCTATATCAGCCAGTTTACAGCAGTTAGTTTTATTAAACTGTAGGGTAGAGTTTAAGAGTGTGAACAACATTTAAATTACATTGTGGGTTAGTTTAGGAGGGATAAATCCTGTCCCCTGTGCTAACCTCAATAGCTCTATACCCTGATGAGTTGATGGCAGGGATTTCACTGAAAGGTTTTATTATGATTAGATCTTTTTTGCCTTTAGGATAAAGGGTTGACAGGAAGGGGTTCACATGTCCTGAGTTAAGGAAGTAAAGGACATTTTTGTTGAGGATCAGGATGTGTATTTTGTTCTTTGTCCCTGTTTTCTTTCCTCAGAATGTAAAAGGCAGCACATTCCTGCACAGGGACATGCTAATGTTCTTAAAACTGCAGCACTGTGCATAAACTTGGTAAAGCTGACTTGGCTTGAACGGTCTTGACAACAGCTCTGCTTGAGGGCCAGTACTTTTACAACAAAGTTTTTTTCACAATAATGTTTTCATTTTGTGCTGTTGTGGTTGTACACATGGACTCCAAAGGTTAGCTGATTAATCACAACACTTGGTCACAAAATAATTCCTGACATACACATTACTGGTATACACTGGCCACATTTCCTGGAATACACTTCATCCTCTTTCTGTTTAGCTTCAGTGCAGACACACTTTTCTCTCTGCTTAACTTTTGACCGGCTTTTAGTCTCAGTTGTACCTGGATTATAGGTTGTGGTTCTCCCTAACTAAATCATAGAGATGATGAGATGATGATGTAATTAATTGTCTCTGAAGATATAAGTGCTCAGTGTGTGTGAAACAAGAACATTTGCACTGGTGAAGATTTCTAATCACCACACCACAACACCGACTGTCCCCTGTCGCGAGTTACCTGAATGGAACACAACTTGACCAGATCTAAATGGACTTAGCCTAGCTCTCTGCCCTCTCTTCTGGAGCGGTCGCACTGCTTGCGATGGCGTTTGGTCTGGCGGGTCTGGCTAGGTGTGTCAGGGGCATGTAGGCCTGGACGGTAGTGATCGCCACAAGGTCCGCTGCATTTAATGCAACCCCTTTGCTTCCTTTTCTGATGTTGATGAGTGTGTCATTGGGATGGTGTCTGTCATTGGTAGTACGTGCTTCTGTATTTAAGACGAAAAAAAGAGCAAATATAAAAAATATGTAGCTAAGGAAGGAGCTAGTGGCTGCTGCATCTACACATGCTGCCATCTAATTTTCTCATGTGCATTAGTAAAAATAATCCTTCAACATAAATCTCATTGCCCAAAGATTAATCAAATTATTGCACATATTTGACCCAGTGACATTCACAGAAGTGTGAAAGCAGAATTTCATTGAACTAAGTGGTGCTGGCAAACCGGAACCTCAGTTATTTATTGCTACATGGCTCTGCAAACAGCACTCTGAATGGGGTCATTGTCGATTGTTTGACATATTTTCCAGTCTGGATTTGGACCACAGTGCAGTACTGAGACTGCTCTTGTCAAGGTTTTAAATGACGTTTGTTTAGATATTGACTTTGCAATCATCTCTCTTCAGTGCTACATTCAACCATTGTACATTACCTAGACATACTGGAAAACTGGGTTGGACTTCTCTAAATTGGATCAAATTCTATTTGCAAGAGAGAGACTACTTTTTACTAATTGGTAAATATGTATCTGAGTAAACAAAAATGGCACAGAGTTCACGGAGCCTCTTCTGTTCAATCTCTACATGCTCCACAAGCTCAAATTTTGCAAGACAACAGAAACGCTCATCGTAGTTATGCAGATGACGCTCAAATGTACGTACGGCTTTTATATTTAATTATTCTTAATTAGTATTTTATGAAGGGAAGCCTGCAAGCTAATTCAGGCAGCCAAGTCAAGTCCACTCACTTGTCCTGCAACAGTACATCCAACACACCCTTTTGATCATGGTGCTGTACTTAAGCCACACCACTCACCTGTAAGCTATTTTGTCACCTGCTGATACTGCTGCCACCACTGCTGCTGTTCATAAAGAATTTCAAAAGACCCACCTCCGCCCAGCATCCACCTGTAGGCTCTGAGTCTACATTCTCCTATGGGGCAGTTATCAGGTATCATCACTCCCCACTCTAGATGCCAAATATCCACACTGTACATATTCTACATTCTCATAATAAGTCATTATTAATCCATTTCACATGAGCTGTTGAATGAATGTTGTGTCTTGTATTATGTAAAGCACATTGAATTGTCTTTATGTTTGAATGGTCCTATTCAAATATTCTTTCTTTCCCTTACAACACAGATTGATATCTACCACTGTAAGAGAATCAGAGGGTGGAGATTTCCTTAAATAAGAATGAAATAGGCCCTTGAGTGTGTTTCTCTAAAAACATTTTCTCTGTTTTAATCCTGTTGTTCTTTGTTAAGTGCTATTGCAATTTTCCATTGTAATGATTTATGTCTCCCTCGGGATCACAAATGTTATTGTAATCTAATCAGGCACACATGGTCATAGACAGGCCACACACACCATACTGTTGTTGAAGCTGCTCTATTCTGTTACACATAGAGACTGATGAGGGAAAAGGTTTTGTGAAACTCCAGTACACATTTAGTTGTGGTTTATGATGACCTTCCTGTCCTACAGTTCACTATGCTCTCAGCCATCACTGCTGCTCTCTTAACTGCTCACTTTTTGTTTACACCAAACTCAAGGATTCGTTTACTGCTGTATTGTGTGTGAAAGACAGGAAATATGACGTGATTATACAGTGCAGTTGGTGTGTATTGGACTGTAATGAGATCCACAGTTCCTACACTCACAGCTTGTTGTTGTCTATCCCTGACACTCTGACTAACCAGGCCTTAAAGTTTCCCTTGTTTACACTGAAACACAGCAACGCTACACGGACAAATATTTGTCCCTGTAGTGGTCATGTGACCAACATAAGCAGTCGAAGGCTTCAGGTCTTCAGTGAACTATTGGTAGTTTTTAGCACATGTATAGTGGTGGCAATGTTAGCAGTATTGACCAGAGTGTGCAGTTTGGTCATGTTTTAGGTTAGAAATGGGGCAGTGTAGGGGCATCCTGGTGGCCTAGTGGTTAGGATGCATGCCAAACTGCACCATCTTCGGTTTGATATTAGCAGAGGACATTTGTTACATGTCAACCCCTTTTTTTTTTTCTTTCAGCATCTCCACTGTAAAAAAAAAAACTTAAACATTTTAGATTAGAGCCTGACCAATACTGGATTTTTGCCTATAGTACCCATAATAGGGCGGCTGTGGCTCAGTAGGTAGAGCGAGTCGTCCATTAATCCTAGGGTTGGTGGTTCAACCCCTGGCTCCTCCTGTTCTGATGGAGGCCAGCAGCTTGCATGGCAGATCCGATGTGTCAATGTGTGTGTCGTTCTGTAATCTGTAAAGCACTTTGGGAACCGTTAAGGTTGAAAAGTACTATATAAGTGAAGTCCATTTACCATAATGCAACTCGACTGCCGACAGTTGGGTAGGACATTCAGGTGTGTTATACTATTAGCGACTAATGTCGCATCTCAAGCCGAGATGAGGAGTGGGCAAGCTCACTTCTTTCTGACTCCACACCCCTAGATTATTTTCATTTTCTTCAAACTAGTCTTCAGCTGCAACCGACACTGACTTAAGTGATCACTTGAGGACATATATCAGACTTCACACAGCTCCCTCTGGAGACACTAAAGGCTTTATACTACTTTTTTCACATGTAGTAGTATTCCTCAACACCTGGAAACACACAGTGATGGGTAAAATTTAACATAAACAAACCTGTTTTGATAAGGATACCTTCAATGTGGTTCTTAAAGAATTGTGATTAAGATATATGTTCAAAGTGGGACATTTGACAGTGTAAAAAATCAACTTGTAATTGTTCTCTAGTGGACAAACTATGTAACTATGTACAGTTGTTTTGTCCATTTCTCTTCTGACTGGACTGGTCTGCTTGGTCTAATCACTTTACCTTTTTCGTGTACAGTACAAATAGTTAGCTTGTCATTTGGAATCCCAAAGAAATACTAATGCCCTTGGCTGCCTTCTGTGGTCATGCAACACTGTATGTTTAAGTTTGGAGGTTCATTCTTGACCTCAGGAACACATATGTGATAAAATATTCTAAACTGAAGGTTCACTTACTACCTTTTTTTCTGAGTTTTTGATTGTATCCCATGGTCAATGGAATGAAACTTGCTCAGATGTCATCATGTGACGAGTATAGAACTTTTACCATATGATAACAGGTGGTCGTTTATAGGGGGAGATCATAACGCCCGTCTCCGTTCATAGATGGAAAATGGATGGATAGATAAATGCACCTGACCATATGAAAAGTCACATGACTGGGCTCATTTATGTAATGTGAACATAGATGACAAGCCATGCTAACATATGGAAAATGTCTTTAAAGGGACGATACAGCAAAAGAGCGGTCAAACTAGACTCCTGTGAGATCTGAAAGACCAAATATAAGCCAGAATCAAAGAAGATGTGATCCTGTTGTTGCATACAGCAGTATATAGCTCAGTGCTTTCATTGCTTGATTAATGTCTGGGGACATTTTCAAACACAACACTGCACTGAGTTTGTGTAACACATGTTACAGAGCTCAGCAGCCTGCTTCAGCCTAGGTTACTGATATAATAATATTAATAAATTAATCCCAAATTTGAGTTTCACATATACACCCTCTGTTAACAGGATATGCTCTCTCCCTTTTTCTACAGAGTCTTTAAGAAGTCCAGTCCCAACTGCAAGGTAGGATATGTGTGTATGTGTTTCTTCCTCTCTCGAACATCTCCTGTTGTGGATTATCTAAATCTCTACATTTGTCTCTTTCTTTTCACAGCTCACAGTTTATCTAGGGAAGCGAGACTTTGTTGATCACTTAGACCACATAGATCCAGTAGGTGGGTCTAAACACACACACACACACACACACACACACACACACACACACACACAATGTTTACTGCTCAGGTGCCATATGATCAACTGTAAATGTGTGTGTGTCCTCTAGACGGAATGATCTTTGTAGACCCAGAGTATCTGAAAGATCGAAAAGGTAAGAAAACTTGAAGATAGACACAAAGTAACATACTGACTGATTTACTGGCTGAATGACCGATTGACCATCCATTTAATCAATGTCTCCATCCATCTTCAGTGTTTGTGACTCTGACTTGTGCGTTTCGTTACGGTCGGGAGGACCTGGATGTCCTAGGCCTTACCTTCCGGAAGGATCTGTATGTCAGCACCGTCCAGGCCTTCCCTCCTCTACAGGAGGAAAAGAAGCCTCTGAGCCACCTGCAGGAGAAGCTGCTGAAGAAGCTGGGTCAGCATGCCTACCCCTTCACCTTCACTGTAAGACTTCTAAACACGAACACCTCAACCTCAGCTTCACCCTGAAACTACCATAGACCAGCATACCCAGCCCTTCATCTCACATGACCATTATTAACTCTACTGATGTTAGATCCAGTTAGACTTCTTCAGGAAGACATAATGTTGTGGCTGTTAAGATGAGATTTCAACAGCATGATTTTTAAAAGTTGCTGCTGGTGCTATTGGTGTTACTCTGGTGAAATAAATCATATATAAAAAGTAAAACTGTATATAAAAAGTCATGTATATTGTGTTATTTTTTAGCAATAGAGAGTCATAGCAATAGGCCTGGTGAAAAAAGAATTGATGGGAACAAGTGACATCATGAAGACAGAGGATCCTCTGAAGGATTTCCCTGCAGTTAATCAGTATTAACTTATTGTGGCTTCTTTTGAGATCCTTGTGCTATTTTGAGATATTTTGATCTTTTAAGATATTTTGAAAAAAACACACACTCATCTTCACAGAATATTAGTAGAAGTATTTAGTGTGTTAAGTGAAGTGTTTAATGCTAATCGGCTCAGGTACATACTATTACCCATTTCACATTCCGTGAGGTCAAATGAAGTACTAAACAGCCGACATATCTGCTTTTACCCATTTCACATTCTGTCAAGTGAAGTGAACATGAGTGGGTATGTGTGCTATTTAGTATTATAGTGTACAACAATATTAAACAACACACATACCTACTCTCATCCATCTCATTCAGTGAAGTGAAGTGTAACGAAGTGAAATGGATAAGACTAGATATGTGCATTCTTTTCCATTATTGTGTATTATAAAACTAAACAATACACATACCTTTTACCCATTTCATATTCTGTGAATGTGTGTATCCTGTTTAGTATTTCAGAGTACTCTTCAGAGTACTGTTAATTAATTAATAGTGCACTTTTACACTGTGAAGCGGCTGTACCTGTTAAAGTACGTCCACTAAAAGTGCTTGTTTTTGCCACTGACAGGCTCAGACTGTTATTTTGACAAAATTTTGGAAAGGCTTCTTACAGAGTAAGATTCTTTTTATTTAACCAGAAACAGAAAGTCTCGCTCAAGGAAAAGTCTGAAGTCTCGTGAGAGGTGAGCTGTTTATAATATTGTCAGACACTTAGAATAACAGTCTGAGCCTGTCAGTGGCAAAAACAAGCACTTTTAGTCAATGGGCTTTTCATGGGCACAATTGCCAGCAAGGATTACGTTGCAGCCATTGCAGTCCATTCACAGAATCCGACGGAGGCGATCTACTGGACCAATTGCAAAACGTTTTGTACCTATTAGTCATTTAGATCCAAAAATATGTAAAACTAGGGCCCAGGTTTAAAAATACTGGAATTACCCTTTATGTGAAGTGAAGTGACATGACATGAAGTAAAGTGAGTGAGAGAGGGTAAGTGCGCTGTTAAACATTACAGTGTTCTGTATGACTATGCACCTACAGCTGCCATTTAGATTTCACTTTGTTTGTGTTTTTGGATGTGTCAGATCCCCCAGAACCTGCCTTGCTCAGTGACCCTCCAGCCGGGCCCAGAGGACACTGGGAAGGCATGTGGTGTGGACTATGAGCTTCGAGCATTCTGTGCCAAGACTGTGGAAGAGAAGATCCACCAAAGGTTCAACACATTCACACCTGACACTAGAACCAAGCTAACACTCCTAGAGAGATATACAGTGTGGTTCTCTAAGGAACACTAGAGACTAGACACTGAGCAGTTTCTCCTTTTGCATGATATTCTTTGAAACTAGCTGCCAATAGCTAATATTTTGCACCAGTTCGGATTGCCCAGTTTTTGCTATACTGCAGTTCCTGTCACTGCTAACTGTACTGTTAGCCTGTGGAGGGTGTAGACATGTTACCCCATAAATGTGCATGTATATGAACCTGCTGTGTATGTAGGAACTCTGTGCAACTGGTGATCAGGAAGGTTCAGTATGCCCCAGAGAAGCCAGGTCCACAGCCCATGGTGGAGACCAGTCGCAGCTTCCTGATGTCTGATAGATCTCTACACCTAGAGGCCTCACTGGATAAAGAGGTAACACACTCACACACATAGATGCGCTATTTGATGACTGGGATACGCACACTGCTAAGTCTCTGTCTCTCTGTAGGTGTACTACCATGGTGAGCCCATCAGTGTCAATGTCCAGGTCACCAACAACTCCACTAAGACTGTGAAGAGGGTCAAGATATCTGGTAACTCCACCTGTTCTTACACACTCACACTCTTGTTTCAATTATAATCACTTTAAATCAACAACTGAAAGAAATTCAATTCAATTCAGTTTTATTTATATAGCGCCACATCATAAAGTTATCTCAGGGCACTTTATGAAATGTTGCACCACTTGGGACAACAATTTATTGTTATTGGGTGCTACTATTAAATTCAATTCAATTTTCAATTCAGTTTTATTTATATAGCGCCATATCATAAAGTTATCTCAGGGCACTTTTTCGAGTAGAGCAAGTCTAGTAGTAAAGTCAAGTATTGCATCTTGCATCTACAGTAATCTGACTTGGAAGACAGATTAGGGCTAAAGGAAGTACTAAAATAATCCTCCTCTCCTTCTCTCAGTTCGTCAGTATGCTGATATCTGTCTGTTCTCCACGGCTCAGTATAAGTGTCCAGTTGTCCGGGTTGAAGCAGAGTGAGTTCTTCTTCTATACTGTTATCCTCCTTTTCACCTATGTTTCATTCCATTGTTTATTCCCTTGGAACTGTATTTTCTAGGGTTGGACACCATGAAGATATATAATAATGTTGGTGATGTTGTACGTCCACAAGAATTATGGGTATAGCCTGACCAAAACTGATTTTTTTTTATTTTTTTTGAGGCAGATACAGGTATCAATATTTGAGAGTTAAAAAAATTGCTTAATTTTTATAAACCTAAATACACAACATTAACAAACAATTTAGATACAGTTTCCTTAGATTTGTTTTGATGTTCTTAAGACCTGTGAAGATACACACTACTCAGGACATTTTACAGTGTAAAAATCAACTTGTTCCTAACCCTCACCCTGCTCTCTGGTGGACAAAGGTGTGTAATAGTAATAGTAATAGTGACACTGTTTCTAAATTATCTGAAAACCTAGTTTGGCATTTCTGTACTGCAATTTCTTGTTAATTATTGGCTGACATATACACCAATTCCAATACATCTGCAAGAATCTAATATCAATATATCGACCTGCTCATCTAGCACTTATGGGTACATTGGCATTCTTAGCTCTTCTCAACATTAACAAAGGTCCACAGGGATCAATTCTAGGCTCTGCTCTCTTTACAATCTATATTTAATAGGCAAGCATGTTAATATTACCTTTGTATGCAGATGACACTATTCTATATGCAAATGCAGACACAATTGAGCATTGATTTAAAAACTACCAACATATCCAGCCTCCTGAAGTATCAAAATGTATTATATCCCACGTGTGCTTTTAGTGCAGTCTTTTGCAGTCAAGAATGAACTTTCCTGCTCATTTTGTTTTTATAACTCACTGTAAGCATTCAGTATGTAGCCACAGAAATAACTAATGGATCACTCTTTAACTTTCCCATTTTCTATTCCTATTTTGCTCTTCTTACCCCCACCCCCAACCTCAGTGACCAGGTTTCTCCCAGCTCCACCTCCTGCCAGGTCTACATTCTGACCCCTATGCTGGGTATAAACAGGGAAAAGAGAGGCCTGGCCCTGGATGGAAAGCTAAAGCATGAAGACACCAACCTGGCCTCCAGCACCATGTACACACACACATACACATGCATCTGACAGAAAGGGGTTTACTTTTTATGCAAACAAGCACACAAACTCATGGATATGTATACTGAGGAACATGTATATTCATAGTTTCTCTCATCCCTGTTTGCATGTGACCTGTGTGTGGCAGAGTAAAAGAAGGGACCACCAAGGAGATGATGGGCATCCTGGTTTCCTACAGAGTCAAAGTCAAACTGGTGGTGTCTCGTGGAGGGTAGGTGAACACATTTGAGCATTCCACAGCAATGGTTTCTGCAAATGAACAAAGGAGGATTTCTATGGAAAGATATAAAAACACGAGAATAAATCTAAGAGTTCATCATCTTTAGAAACAGGGGTGGCTTAGGTATACCAGGAGCCAGATGCATACACTGTGTAGGTTTAAAACTAAAACTCTGTGTACACTAAAAGACAGAAATATGCATACACATTTTTTGTCAGAATTATAAAGCTGACACATGGTCCTGTTTTATACATCTCTCTCATTGTGAATCTGAGCTCACGTGTGTGGACCTGATTTAGACTTTAGTTAGCAATAGATGGACGTTGATACTTAGTTAATCACTTGTTGTTGTTGTTTGCGAATATTATTATACGTTGCCATGTGGCTGTTGCCATGTGGCTGTTACCATGTGTGACATCGCTCATTGTGGTTGGCTGAACCTGTCTTATTGCAGGTGAAAGACAGGAACAATCAACTTGGGAGTGAATGAAATAAGTGCTGCATTTCAGCAGAGTGAAATATCACTTTGTATGTGTGTTGTTACATTTAGTGATATGTTTTTAAATGACATAATCACATTTAAAAACAGACGTCTTTGTATTTCTGGGTTGTCCCTGCCTAGGTGTCCAATAAAAGAAACCTTTATTTACACCTGGAGTGAAGCCTAATGTAAAGGGGAACTCCAGGTGTTGGGGAGTACTGCTGTATATGGGAAACAAGCTGTATAAAGCCTTTTGTGTCTCCAAAGGGAGCTGTGTGAAGTCTGATAAATGTCCTCAAGTGATGTCAGTGTTGGTTGGGACTGAAGACTATAAGTTTGAAAATGAAAAAAAAAATCTGGGGTGTGGAAGTGATTTTACCAGACCTCTGTAGCCTGCTCCTCATCTCTATTAGCTGCTATTGACCAACTGAACTGTTGGAGGGTGAGTTGCACTGTGGGTAATGAAGAGGTAGAGGTTTTGAAAAGGAAGAAGAATGTATTGGATTGAATGTAATGAGTGTGTGTGTGTAGGGATGTAGCAGTGGAACTTCCTTTTGTCCTGATGCATCCCAAACCTACAGACCAGCTCAGCTCCCAACCACAGTCAGGTAGGACACACACACAACACACACACACACACACACACACACACACACACACACACACACACAGTGGAGCTGTGTGAGCTGGGAGGATTAGAGTGTAATTTAATTACTGAATGTGTTCTTGTTTGTAGTTGCTCCAAAGGCAGATGCTCCTGTGGATACAAACCTCATCGAGTTTGACATGCAGTAAGTGTGTGTGTTGTTGTGAGTGTCAATACAGATGAGATTTCTCTCACCTTTAAACCATTTTTTCACCACATTTTTCACTCCGACTCCAGAGTGTCTGGTTTTGATTTGAGTCCTATGATCATGTAGCAACATCATTTACTGGATGTCACATGTCACTGAATTAGAGAGCTGCAAATGGAACCAAGTGATACTACTTTTAATCAGTGGTTACACACGTTCTAAACAAAATGTTGGATTTACCAAGAATGAAGAAAAAAGAAAGTATATATATATATGTCTTTTTCCATATAGTCAGTGAGGTCCATCCAGTTAACATGTATAAATTACAGTGATGAGTTTGTGATCCAACATTTAAAATAAAAGCCAGAGATGAATGGTAGATAGCATGCATACATGTATAGGGTGTCACGTTAATCTACTAGAGATGAAAATGTGGTCTAAACAAAATCTTTTCTTGTTGCAAAGGGAAAACATTTTTTTTTAAATAAAAACACAAGTTTTGCTTGAGTATTTTTCATTGTGATTAAGTAAAGTTAAAGGTACCCTGTGGAGTGTTGGACCACTAGTAGAACTATGGAGCAATGTTTTTATGAGTGGGTCCCTGCTTTGTTTGTATCTCACGACAAATATGAGCACACAAGCATTTGGCCGATGTGATACACCAATGGTTTCACACTATACCACTGATTGACAGTTGGTGGCAAAGCATAGCAACATGCCAGAAAAGGCAGGGAGGAAGACTGCATGCATGCAGACATTAATGTAAACACTGCACAAATTAAAATATCAGAAAATTAGCTTTGCAAGAGTTTTTTGAGGAAGGAAAGGCATTCAACATGTTTGTCAGACCTCAGGGATTCACACGATACGTTTTTGTCAGTAACACTAAATGTAAACAGCACTTTTGTTTGTTTGCAAGATAACTCCACGATGTACCTTTAATTTCTCATATTAATATCATATCAATATTCCAAGATATTTGTATCAAGAGACTTTTTCTTATTCAGTTGTAGATAACTATCATCTGCATACACATGAGTCTTTGCTGGCTGAATGTTACTTCCTATATTGATTATAAAAATGAAAAATAAAAAAGATGCTGATATAAACATTGTGGCACACTTTTTGTGATCTTTAGGACTTCAGACTTGTGCATCTTTACTGAAACTTATTTGATTTAATTTCTGTAGCAATGTGTTGCTTTTTATCCAGGTAGGTGATGACATTCTTTCTCTGTTTAGTACTCCCTCTCAGGTTGACGACTTTGTGTTTGAAGACTTCGCTCGCCTGCGGTTAACAGGGATGAAGGATGACGTGGATGATGACAAACCCTTCTGTTAGCTCCTCTTCCTTCACCAGCAGAGTTACTTGTCTGACAGCCAGACTTGTGAAGACAACCTCCTGAGTATTGCCATATGCTTTAATTGTACCAGTTACTCTGTGTGGGCTACTATATATATATATATATATAAATATATATCTCTTGTTAAAGGAGTTAAAGGAGCAGTCAACAAACTAAGAAATCTGCTGTTTGCTGTCTTACATACAGTATATAGACCTATCATTATATTGATGATAGGTCAGTTGTTGTCTTCAGGTATCAGTAAAACTGTTAAGAGCAATAATAGAGGAACCTCTAACTTTTACTGCTTCATATTGATTTGTCCTTAACCTCTTTATAATGAAATAAATCAAATGCATTTTTATATCTGGAGCAGAACAAGCCAGAGGGCGGAGTTAAATGAATAAACAGGAATTATTTTATTTTTGTATTTGTATTTTTGCTAATAGATGTTTTTCCTTATCTTAAGTTGTATGGAACGCATATCAATGAGGTGAACTAACAGTGTAAACATTCCCATAATACATACTGATTTTTAATGTCTGTTGAAAAGCCAGGAGTTGTTTGAATCTAGCTTTGGCCTTCCAGTGTGAGATCAGCCCTTCTTTAGTGCACCTATACAAAATACACTATTATTCAGTGATACACTATATAGTTTTTCCAGGTACAAAATTGTAAACAGAGTGAAAGGGAGGGAAGATAAATTGATGTTACACAATCCTAATGTACAGTATCTGTATACAAGATTTTAGCCCAATTACATACAATATAATCATTCTGACCATATTTTAAATATACAGTTTGTTCTCACTGGCAAATAAAAAGTATAGACTAAAAAAATTGCTCAGCTCTAGGATGTTGGTCGGTCCACCACTTTGGTCCAGAGTCAACTGTCTAAGACTGGATTTTTGAGGGTGATATTAATACTGAGGAGTTTAAAAGAATCTGATAATGATATATCAGATTATATTAAACATTTTTGATAAGGATCCCTTACATTTGGTTACATTTATCATTAGGACTATAATCTCATGTAATCTTTCTGTAGCATGGCATTGGGCCACAATGTAGGGCCACAGTGTGTATACAAAAACTGTTAGCTGGAGCACCAGAGCCATTGGTGTACATGGATTATTCTGTCTACATCATTTAACATGTAAGTGGACCATCTAGACAATGAACCATATATTCACTGGACTCCTTTAACAGTATCCTTTTGTCTTGGTCCCCCCACATCTAATTTGAGCTGTCAATTACAATGAAAAAGATACTACATCCTACAGTGTCTCAGCTGGGCAGTGTCTTTCCTGTGTCACAGTCAAGTGTTTGTGTTTTGGTATCTATGAAGATGCATGATATTAGATTATGAATAAGTTTGATTTTTATGTAAGTGTAAGCTACTACAGCTATTATCATTATAATCAAACCTGAGGTTTATAAAATACTTAAAATGCTATATGGTAATTTGAAAACTTCATATTCTTCTACTCTATTGGATTTGTTATTTTACTCAATAAAATGTACAAATAAGTACAAGTGTGTTGTAACTAAAACAAAGTCTTTATTTTGTTGCTTGAAACATAAGAAAAGTTGTTACAGGGCTTCTTTATGTTTGTGAAAATAAATGTTTCCACCTGTCAAATGGATGGTGATGTGATCTTGAACTGATGTAAAACAGGACAAAAGCTTTTGAAATGACAAGGTTTAGTCAGCTGCATTGTATCCTCTAAGTAACATCGGGCTTCTTTCCACGTAGCCCTGATCTAGGACTGTCATACAATGTATCAAGGTCCTGGATGGCTATTGCCTGGAACAAGGACATTTCAGTCACTCAGGAATTCATTACAAGAAGACAATTGAAAATAGAAACTCACTGGATGGCAGGCAATCTTCTTAATGACTTTTATGGTGGGAAAAAACTAAAGACCGGTTGCAAGGTAACAAAAACTACAAATTACCAAGACCGAGAGAGGTCTCATCTATTAAAGTCAAAACAAACCTTGTAAAACCAAAGATGGCGCAGGAGATCTTCACCAAATGGATTGCTGCTCAGCAGCAATAAACCCAGTGCAGCCACTGGCGGCTGGAAGCTGCTGAGCAGCAATCCAGTTGAGGGCAAAGAAGAAAACCTGTGCCATCTTTGATCTTACATGTTATGCTGGCATTAATGGAGGAGACCTTTCTTAGAGTAAATCACGTTTTTCTTTGTTACTTTGCACCATAGCAATGCCTTTTAAGTCGTTAAGAAGATTGTATACCATCCAGTAAGTTAGTATTTTCAACATTCTTCCTGTATCAAATTGTATCAGCTGTTGACTGACTGAAATGGCCATCCAGGACTGAGATACACATTAAGGCGGTCCCGGACAGTCCAGAGATGCTTTTCACTGTTCACTATGCCATTAGCATTAACAATGTCCAAAAGACTCTTAACAGTGCAAAAGATATGATGCTAACAGCCAGATATGGGAAGGTCTTTAGACGCCTTTTAACTTCAAATTGTTGGTAAGTAACTTCTAACATTCTCAAGGGCTCAGAATATGACAAAACTGAAGCTGGGGGAAATAGTAAGAGCACATAAGTATAAACCAAATCAGGGTATTTGTGCTCAAAGCTTAAGAGTTTGTCCCTGTTCACTTTCAATTCTTCACTGTTGTCACTCAGTATTTTTGTCACTAATAATATTCCATACAGCTGAGGTTCTGTTGGTGGAGAAAATTGTTTCTGTCTCTGTTTTACTTCTGTTGGATTTCTCCCTGTGTGATCACAAGCCCAGAGAGAATCCAGAGCCTGACAAGTGCTGATTATGCCAAACCATTTGGGATCAGATTTCTTTAGGTCGCATTAGAAGTATCTTAACAAGGTCTACATATGGCCTGCTATGCAGAATAGGAAAAATGGACCACCAAACAACAAAATACACCAAGAAAAATGCAACATACACTACTTAGAAAATCAGAGTTCTTGTACAACAAAAGAGTTTTTCTTTGTGTTTCTTGTGATATTTCAGTATTTGTAGTAACAATAAAAAGGATCTATGAAAAGATTTTAAGGCTGTTGGTAGAAGTGAAGAATGAGGGCAGTTACAGTCACATCAGGAATCGGAGTGAAATGCTGCCCCTGTGATCTCATGTCTGCTGCTGCTGCTGCTGCTGCTGCTCCAGCATGACTTCACAGGTCCGTCCCAGTTCTCCCAGTTTGACCTTGGCATACTCAGCTCTGTTCAGCGCCATCTGACAATCCTTCCTGGCTGAATAAGTGGAACCTTCATGAGGTTGACCAGTAGCTACCTGGGGAAAAGACAGGATAATTACTGCATTATTCTGCTGCTCACAATATGATGCACCTTGACTGATCACATATTTATTGTAGTTTTGGAAAGCACTGTGCTTATTGTCTATGAGAATCCCACTATGAGATTAGATTTGTTTCAATAGTACTGAGCAATTTCTTTCAGTTATCAAAAAAAATTGAATTGAGAGAAAATAACATTAATCCAAAAAGTAACCTGAAAAGCAAAACCTACAATTTAATTGTGAAATAGTGCATGCCATTTTATTATGTACAGTCCACTTTTCAGTTTAAAGTTACAATTTTGTGTCAAAACAACAATATGCAAGGATTTATTTGGCTGCAAAAACTACAGAATTTGAGAACTGCATCCTTGTCAAGGTGGAACAGTTTCTGAAACAATACTTGTACCACAAGACTAAATCTTTGTTGTTATAGCAGTGGTCTCCAGGATTATGAGGCACAAATAAAAAGACTAATACTACTACTGTGTGTTTGACCTGTGTGAGGTAACGAATCTGGGCGCTCAGTTCACTTTCCACTCGGTTGACGGAGCTCTGGAACTGGACCAGCTGTCTGTCCAGGAGGCTGGCATTGTGTTTGTCTTTGGAGAGTTCAAGAACTATATTACCTGCCGGGGGAAGCATACAACAACATAACAGTTTTATGACAGACATGATAACAATGTTATGTACCAGTATTCCTATGTTGAAATGCCACATGTACCCCGATTTTCTGTCAGTTTAAGTTGTGCTTGCCTTTTCTTTTTTTAACTTAATTTTTTTATTAGTTTTCTGAAAGGCTTGGTACATGGCATACATATATTATTGTTTCCAGAATACAGGAACACTTGCCATTACATTATGGCTGCAGACTCCGGTACATAAATCCAGAAAAAAGTAAGCTTATCTTGACTCATACTACAGGATCACATAGTCACAGAGAAGACTGATATCTATTTAGATCTATCTTCCATTTTACTGTAAGCCCAGAACCGGTCCCAGGGAGACACCCCATTCTCCTGATTGCCGCTTACTCTACTAAGCATAGATTCGTACGATGCTATTTCCACCATTGTACTAACCCATTCTTTCAGTTCTGCAGCCTTTGTTTTCTTCCAGTGTCTTAAAATAACTCGACAGACTGTTATTATATTCATAGCCACAATAATAACAGAAAATGCACACTTGGATATGTTTGGTATTTGGGTCCCCTAGCAAACATAACTTTGGACTTTAAGGGATTCCTGAACCGAACCAGCTCCTTAAAATTCCTGATACCTGGATCCAACGTGGTCTGACCACACTACATTCCCATATACAGTGCAGGAAAGTTCCTATTTCAGTTTTACATTTTCAACACAAATTATTGTTCAACAACTTCATTCTATGGTGTTTCACTGGTTGGGCACCAAAATTATTGGGCCCTGTCTGATAAAGAATCTTAGCTGTGTGAGGAAATAACCACAGCATTACAAAAACAGTATCAAGTATGCAATGATGCAGTCGCTGTGCATGTCTGCTTACCGGCACACTGCAGGATCATCGCAATCTCCTTCTCCACCTCCTCCAGAGCTCTGAGCCGTTCATTAGCCATGAATAGGCAGGAAACCGCTACAGTCAGCAGCTCTCCAAAAACAAGTTCTACTGTACATCAACACACAGTGTAGTCCAGACAACTCAGGTCTGTGTAGGAGTAAATCTACTTGACTCGATCCACCTCATCAAGACTGAAGCATGAAGGCTGAATAAAAGGCCGGCTGAAGCTGCACAACAACAGAGTTCACTAAATCGACGTCACCCAGTCGCACTCTGGTGACGTTCGCTTGGCAGAGAGGCAACATGGCTACATCGGCTTGGCTGCGTGGCCCATCTGCTATGCGACTAACAGAGGGTTTGGTGTCGATTCTGAAAGAACAGCGTCCAGAGTATTTACCTGCTCTGGTGGCCAACTACAGAGAACATGGCGTGTTTCCGACACAGGTAAAGCCCGGCCCGGAGACGCACGTTAGCTTGGAAGCTAGTTAACCTGTTAGCCTGCTCTCGCTGTGCTGCAGCTGCTACAAGCTTTGTTGTTCACCGATCTGACATCTGGAGATACAGTAGGACTGAGGCTGAGGTGTTGATGTGGTTGTTAAATATGTTCTGCTTTCACTGTTCGTTAACACAATTGTACATCTCTGCAGGGCGCGAGCGCCGTCGGGGGTCTCGTGGGTTTCAGCAATGCCAAACTGGGCTCGAGTAAGACCAGGTGAGAAAGTGATTGTTTCTTGTCATTTCTTGTGTATTTCGGCATTATATTAATGTTATCCTCAGTGTTGTCTGTCTCTAACAAAGGTGCCTTATGTATCAAATGGCAAAAGTGCACAATTGACTTTTCTCTAAAAACCACAGCATATGTGGCTTGTTTATGAGGCAAAATGGTAGCACGAACGACTGATTTTTAATGAATTTGTACGCTTTTAAAATATACACAATTGCTACTGCTTATCAAAAATTACATTATGGGATGTAGAGAAATCAAACAGAGGTCTAGACTACACAATATACTGATTACTGAAAAATCCTGACATTAACACACCAGAGACAAATTCCATTGATAAATGATAAATTTCAGATTCCGCCAATTGAATCAGCAGGAGACAAAGCCAGTGGAAATACTGTATGTGCAACTACAACTTACCAGTAATAATACAAAGCCAAAGAGCCCTACAGAACAGAAACATGGATTTTGTTAGAAACATGTATCCTGAATATGATTAAAACCAGGATAAGACTCAAAACTAGGGATACTAGCATACATGTAAATTGAATAAACAAGTTTTTCAGTCAGTTCCTAAAAAGTATTGAGGTTGATACCCAGTGCTTTTGTCAAAAATAAATAGACAAAAATCAGTACTAGAGAAATGGATCTGAACAAAATCAAGATTACATTAGATAATCTTTAAAAAATCTGTTGTTTTAAAAATGGCTTGTTATATAAATCATTCCTTATACACACCCATTTGCCCTTGCCCATTTCATGTCTATTATGAAGTAACAACAAAGCTTAAATTTGGCAGCATCAAGACAAAATCTGTGTGTGTGTGTGTGTGTGTGTGTAGGTTTGAGGGGCTCTGTCTGCTCTCCATGCTGGTTAAGGACAGCTCCAGTGATGTGTTCCAGCAACACTGCCTTTCCTGGCTGCGCTCCCTGCAGCAGGTCATACAGGTATGTTACATGCACATACAAACACAATCTTGTTTGTGTTGTACAAAGTCCAGTCTGCCTCTTCTATAAAACCTGAATTATGACTAACTGGAAACCTGAAGGTCTACACAGCCCAACACCCTCTTTTCTGATTTCCCTCCACCCCAATCCTCTCTCCTCTGTGTATGTTGATGCCATCCTGTAGTCTCAGGCTCCAGTTCAGACCATCCAGCTGGCGGTGAACATTCTGAAGGACCTGCTGCAGTACTCGTCCCAGCTAGCAGAGCTGGCCAGGGAGGTCGGCCTCAACTGCATCCTGGGCATCCTTACATCTCTGCTGGGCCTTAAGACAGAGGTAAGGGGACAGGGCTGAAGGGCCACATTACAAAATGGCACATCAAGAACACAATTTTAAAAGAGATGTCTCAAGCCACATGTGGGTTTTTGAAATTTCACCAAAGCAGCTGTATGAAGTTTTTTTATTGAAGATGAATACAAGACCATACACGTACCACGTGGCAATAAGGCAACACAGCCTCTTTACTAACTGGACTGAAACAATTAATCAGTTAGTTGATTAACAGAAAATGACCACTATGTGCAGAAGTTTGTAATTATAACGTCCTCCAAATTATTTTGATGGCATAAAGTTTTAATTCGTAGAAAAATGAGATACACCTGGTGAAAACTGGTGTGGCATATGTGCTGCTTTCAGCCCATTCATTTCATTTCTTCTTTCTACCAAATTAGCTCTGGTTCTTGAACCGGTTCCGTTAAGCGTTCTTGGAACCTTGGTGCTAGGTGGGAACCAACTTTTCAGGTTTCAAACCAATTTATTTTTGGTGGAAATGCGGTTCAAAATTAGGTTCAAAATTAAGTGCACGAATCGGAACGGAACCTGTTCCATGCTGATGGAAAAGGGGTGTCAGTGTCCCTGGGTTGGAACCTTGGTGGAGGGAGGGCGCTGTTGTCTGCTACAGTGTCTTTTTTTAATGCTGCCACTGGGGGTGCCAAAGTCAGAAATATTAAAATTTTACACACAGTGGCTTTAATTGACGACAATTGTGATAATTGGTGAATCATTTTAATCATTTCTCAAACAAGCCACTGGTTCCAATTTCTCATATAGTAAATTGTGGGTTTCACAATGCTCATCAGACAAATTAAGCATTTTGAAAACGGGAAATTGTGATGGGCATTTTTTTCCATGTCTGACATTTAAATGACTAAACAATTACTAGATTAATTAAAAAAGTAGGCAAGGGGTTGATTGATACCGAAAAGAATTATCAGTTGTTGCAGCCCTAATACGAACCGTTGAACCCTTGCGAGCAGCTACATTTTCTTTTCTTCCTCTTGTGATCTCAGTGTGAGCTGGCAGCCATGGACGGGATGACAGCCTGTATGACCTACTACCCCAGAGCCTGTGGATCCCTCAGGGTATGATACACTGGTGGACAAAAAAGACAGGAGTGAAAGAGTTGTTTCTCGATGTAGAAACTTTGGCTTATGCTAGTTATAAATAACATTTGTATCATGTATATTTCACTTAAGTTGTTTGAGAAAAAAAAATGAAAAACCTGAGCTGTTTTTTTTTCTTTTAGGACAAACTGGGAGCCTATTTTCTCTCCAAAATGGACAGTACAAACAAGAAAACACAAGAGGTTTGTGATTCTAATTGACACTGTTGAGGGGAACATAATGTAGGGCTTTCATAATGTCCTGATAAATATCTCTATAATTCTATCTCTTATTCTCAGTCTTGCTCACGAAATAGTAGTAACTGCAAAAGTAACCAAAAAAAAAACAACCCAATGTACTCTTACCTTTACAAAGTAATTAGAAAGTTAGATTTCTTCCCAAATTATTTCTGAATTATCTAGGAATGTCATTTAGGTATAATTTTTGTGTGTATATATATATTTTTTTTTTACACTGGACCAGATTTATATACAGAGAAGTGCAAACTCAGCAAGTGAAGCAGAACAAAGGAAAGTCGAGCTGTTTTTCTGCAGGCTATTTACATTTTTTAAAATCTTGCTCTATCTCATTCTGTCAGATGGCTTGTCAGTGTTATGGTCGCCTGCCCTGCCTGGGTGGCCTGCTGGACAGAGGGGTGGGTGCTGGCAGAGCTGAGGGCTGGACCAATCAGATTCACTGCCTACTGGCCTCAGCCAATGGCCTGCTGGCTCAGATCTACCAGGGTTCAGAAACAGGTATACTTTTCTATCAGTGATGGTTGAATTTCTCTGTAGAGCCAGGGTTCAATTTGTCTTTCAGAATTGGGTTCAGGGATGATGTATTTGTCTATTTTTAATAAGACAGATAGAGAATGGGTGAGCAAAAGAGGTGATGCAAACAGAAAGTTAATTTTTCTTTTGCTATTTATTTCATTGTGGCTTTTAGCTAAATAAAAACAACACACAGATAGAACTCTTGGCAACACTCAAGTAGCAGGAACACTCAGATTTCATGTAGTGTACTCTGCTGAAATTTGAATTATCCAGTGTGACTTAATCAACAATGCATCACAAATATCATGTTTTATATAGAGAGGATTTGTCTTGTGAAATAGCAGGGGGCAACCTTAAAGTTTCACCTAAGCCCACCTGGAACTAGTCACCTGGTGACATATTAGTTAAAAAAGTACTCCAGTGATTTAGTATTTCATTTCCATAAAGTTGAGGGACTTTGCAAGAGACAGATTTAAAAAAAGGAATGATTAAGATGGAATCAGCAGAGCTGGAGACGTCCTGACTTTTGGTCCCTAGTATGAGTCAAGATCCAAAAACACTGCATCCTACTGCACATCACAGGCTTTCCTTTACAGATTTGTAGTTTCCAAGCCCAATCTGAGATAACCCTGGTGACATCACTATGACATCATTTGGGTTATTTTCTCAGACTTGACTAAGCTCCTCCAAAGTCAACGAAGACCAAATATACAACTGTTTTCACAAGCTTTACCTATATGACCTAACCATGATTCGATATATAAAATGGTGGAGTGCCCCTTTACTTTTGATTTGTGAAACACAAATGTTTCAACAATTAAAAACCCACTTCTTTAGATTGGCTTTTTTTTTTTTACTTCAAGGGTGTGCTCTGGGTGCTGGGTGTTTTTTAAATTCATTTTTATATGCGCTTTGTGTTTTCTTTCATCTGTACTGATGCTGATGTAAAGCACTTTGTAACCTGTGTTAAAAAAAGGTGTTTTATAAATAATGTTTTACTTACTTATAAATGTCAAAGAACCGATAATCAAATCCTTGTCACAGATGAGAGCAACTCTCAATAAGCCATGTAGAACACAGTAATGTAGGAACTATCCAGTTATTTGATAACTACGGAAGCCGAGAATGGCCGTGTTTGCAATTTTGTTTTTAATGTCGCTATCTCGCGATCACATGTTAATTATTCTGTTATCTCGAGAAAACCAATCAAGATCTAACACAGGCAGAAATTGCATTATGTTTTTCTGTTAGAGATAACATTCAGATCAGGCCTTGTCATTTAAGGAGAAGATAAATTAACCTGTTATCATGAGAAAACAAGCTTTGTTATCTCGAGATAACGAAATAATTAACTTGTGTTCTCGAGATAACGGAATTAAAAAAGAATTGCAAGCACAGCTGTTCCATAGATAACTCCTGAAAATCAAATGATGTTTTAAAGTAAAACCTATTACATGTCTCACTTAATTGGAAATATGTTTTTTATTTCTCACTTAAAGCTGTCTGTAGCTCTAGCACTGTAAAATGTGAATTATCCTCTCTCGTGCCTACAGTGTACCAAATGATTTATAGCTCTTGGTAGGGTTTACCTTTTGGCACACTGTGGCACTGCTGCAACACTCAATGGCAGTGATGCACATTCAGGCAGTGTCCTGCATTAACTGTATCCCCTTTGTAACGTTCTCTGCTGTCTGAAGTCCTTGTCAGAACACCTCAACATGTTGGTTTGGTTGGAATGAGTTTCAGCATGATCTTTTTACATGTGTACTGCTCTCTGATGATGCTGTTTGTTAAAAAGCTCTTGCTGTTTGCTGTGACAGATGGAACGGTGCAATATGAAGGTCCAGGGGTGGAGCTGGCCTTTCCTCATCTCGATCAATCTGATCCTCTGCTGCTGCTGCAGCTCCAGCACAGATACACAGCTGTCTGCCTGGCACTCAAACACACACTCAGGTACAACACACACAAAAAAAACTTAAATTGAAAATCCACCTTTTTAAAGGGTCGGTTCACCCAAATCACAAAATATTTTTCTCATTTACATATAGTGGTTTCTAGCCATGAGGATATGTTGGTTTTGAAATGCTGAGGTTTTCAAATATCTAACATTTCTGCCTCTCCTCTTTACAATGGAATGTCATTTGTACATTGGAAAAATTCAGCAGCAACATACCTTCGCACAAGCAATGTCCAGATTACATTTACAAGAACTGACATTTCCTTCAAGAAATTTTAAGGACAATTCTGGAACAAAGTACTGTATTTAGCAGATGCAATCCATTTGATGGCCTTTTCCTTTGTAGCAGCATATAAGGATCTAAACCAAAAATCCAAAACAGCAGTGATAGCAGGTTTGTTAAGAAAACGTATTTATTTGTACTTATCTCTGTCCAACAGAGTGGATCCAGCCTCAGCTGTCCGTCTGCCTGTCAGACCAATACTCAACCTGGTGTGCCGAGCCCTCGCTGTCAGCTCCAAGAGCATAGTAAGACATAACACACACACACACACACACACACACACACACACACACACACACACACACACACACACTCTCTCTCTCTCTCTCTCTCTCTCTCTCTCTCTCTCTCTCTCTCTCTCTCTCTCTCTCTCTCTCTCTCTCTCTCTCTCTCTCTCTCACTCTCTCACTCTCTCACTCACTCACTCACTCACTCACTCACTCACTCACTCACTCACTCACTCACTCACTCACACACACTGAGTAGTTAACAATAGGGTCTGGGGAGGCAAGACTCTCAGATGTTCTGATATACAGTATACTGTAGCTCTAAATGCATTAATGAAACAACAAGCTTGAACTCTCTCCAAGCTGAACCTGAACCATCGTCTGACTAAAATGGGTGTTTGTACAGCTTGTCCTTTTTTAAATCACATCTGGAACATACAGATGTTTAGAAGATGGTGGTGGTGCCATGTGTATAAGCAGCAAAACCGAGCATATAATCTACATTTTTTTTTAATACACATTCAAACAAACGATATTGATCCTAATCAATGTTTTTAGTTGACTGTGTGTGTGTGTGTGTGTGTCAGAATTTAACAGGAGATGGAAGTGTGAGGTTGCTGGTCTTGCCCATCGTACACGCCAACACACTGGAGGTCTTATCAGCTCTTATCACAGCGTGAGTACTGACGCACATACACTGAAGATACCAGCAACTACATAACGTAACAGTTTAAGCATTGTGTTGATGGTTGTGTGGTGCTGACACTGTGTGTATTACAGTGTGCGTAGCGGCATGGTTCCGTATGCTGCTGTGCTACAGAGGCTGTTTTCTCAAACCTTGTCTGCTTGGACACCTCTACCTGAAACCAGTCTGGGACAGCAAAGAGCCTACAGGTAACTGCAGGACTCTCACAAACTGACCATAGCACAGCATTAAAGAAGACTGTTGTTAGCTGTTTAATAATAAGGTAATAACAAGATGGAAGAAGTTCCTCACAAGTTATTTTTTTCTCTGGGTGATACACAGGATACAAACTGAGGGGCTGAGGTCTGGAATAAGGCTAAAGTTATTTCGATTTATTACAATTCAAACAACTTTGAGCATATAGCCAATAGCCAAGCTTGTATTAGAAAGCAGCGGGGTATGGGAAGGAGGGTGTTTATTTATGGAATATTATATCATTCAAATGGTGTACTTCAACAAACTTGTACATTTATGTTTGTCTCTGTAAGATTAATTTAGCAAACTTGTACATTGTGTTTTCTGTCTGCAAACTGTCTGCAAAAACAGCATGGTAATGTTTTGTTCACAAGGTGTCTTTGGAATTGCTATGCAAAACACAGCTGGCTAGTCAACACGCTGTCAACCATCATGCTCAGTCAACACAGAGCCATGTAAAGAGATCATGGATGTATAATAAGAACTGGATATGTCGCTGCCGCTCAGCCTTGCTTCCAATTTCTTCAAGTGGCCACTTGTGGTATTGCAACGAAAAATTCCCCAGCAGCCTAAAAAGCATTTTCCCCATAAGCCACCATTGTAAAAGAGACGTCTGTAAAACTGTTGACAGGACTACTTGAACTGCAAACAAGGTTGATTATGACTCTTTCTATTATGCGTTTTTGATCCATGGAGGTTTTATATTTGTAAAACTTTCCTCGAGCCAAGAAAAGCGATTTAAAAATCTGTGACAATGTAAAGTCTACTACATTGGACTGAATAGGTGCCATCTTTGGGTCCGGTATCCAGTTCTTATAATACACCCATGAAAGAGATCCAGCCCTGAAAGATGGACTGCAGCAGGCCTCCGTGACCACGAGCAAGTCAACAAAATACATAAACTTGTGTCCGATGTAACATTAACATTTTTTGAAAAGGTACAAAAGACAATGTTTAGAAATATAGAAATTGTTTTTCGGTCTAGACTTGCTCTACTCGAAAAAGTGCCCTGAGATAACTTTGTTATGATATGGCGCTATATAAATAAAACTGAATTGAATTGAATTGAATTTTTAATGATGGGCTGTCCTAGTCAGGTAACAATATCATTGCTTTTTCAACACAACAGAAAGAAAATATAGTATATAATAAATTTATACATAGTGAGAAGAAACACTACCATTACCCCCATCCTATCCAAGGATGCTACAAACAGGGACTGGTTAAAGTTTACTTCATGCTAATGCTAGTCAGCTGACTAGCTAACATTAGCTACCTGACTAGGACAGCCCATTATTAAAAAAATATTTCTAAACATTTAGTTTTTTTTACCTTTCCAAAAAAGCTAATGTTACATCGGACACAAGTTTATATATTTCGTTGACTTAGGGTTGGATCTCTTTACATGCCTCTGAGCTGACTGATTAGCACGATCAGGGTTGACTGATAGTGTTGACTAGCCTACTGTGTTGTGCGTAATGATTCCAAAGACAATGATTGGTCAGAAGCTGGAGATCCCGCCCCCCCTCCCTTCCCTTGTTTCTTTTGCGACACCCAGTGTACAAAACATTACCATGCAGTAAACCTGATAAAAGAATATAAGCATGTGCAAAGTATTTTTGCCGCCCAGATTGTGAAAGCAAGTTTGCAAGCCTGTGTCTCAATGCACAGACTTGCAAAACGGAGTTTGCAGACAGAAAACAAAATGTACACGTCTGCAAAACGGAGTTTGCAGACAGAAAACAAAATGTACACGTCTACAAAACTAAGCTTGCAGATACAAACCTCAATGCACAGGTTTGCAAAACTAAGCTTGCAGATACAAACATAAATGTATCCATATTTATTTAGCAGCTGTAGATGATGTGGTAATATGAGCTGAGCATTTGTTTTGTGTCTCTTCTTCATCCCCAGCTCACTGCGGGTATCAGTGTACAGAACCTTAGAGCTGTGGGTCCAGGTGGCCGGAGCCTCTGCTAGCATCCTTCAGGGAAGCCCTGGCCATTCTGAGCTCCTGTTTAGCCACCTGCTCAGTGACATCACACCAGGGGCGGAGTCTGTTAAGGTTAGTTCCATGTAGTTAGTTTGAATGTATTTAAGCACCATGTATTTTACAGTAGAAATTCCCTAGTTTCATAGATTTGCTTTTTGAACCTTAGGGGAACCAGTAGTTTGCAGGAGCAGGTGTCTACTGCTTGTCATATGTCAATGCAGCAGTATGTAAGTGTTGTCTCCAGCTCACTCTCTGTCCCTCTGTGTTGTCCTGTTCTCCAGCTCCGGGCAGGTCTGTCAGCAGATGTGGTTCCTGGAGGGAAGCCGGGCCCACGTAGGACAAAACCATTAGTCATAGCAGATGCAGTCGGACCTTTACTTCAGAGGAAAGGAGACCTTCTGGCTAATCAGGATACTTGCCTTTCAGCCCTTAGGGGTGAGATGCTGCCTCAGTTGGATTACATCCTAAATTATAATATGAGTTTTATTGGTCTGCTTGTCTTCTGTTAGTCCGATGTAATCACACAAATTTGTTTTCTTCACAGCACTGAGACAAATCATACTGACCAGTGGTACACTGCTGAAGGATGATATACACAAGGTAAATGTCAGTATTACATTAGGCGTTTTCGGACCGAAGGAACTTTATCATAGTTCTAAGAAACTTTTGAGGACCCCCCCCCCCTCCTTTTTTTTTTATTGTGTTTGAACTGGGAAAACTGGGAACAATGGTAGTTCTTAGAACTTTTTTAGCTCCTACTTCAGAGGAGGTACTCTTCCAGCACAAGAGGAACCTTGAGTGACGTACATGTACGGTGATTGGTCCAGATGTAACTGTATGTTTACTGGTTACACGTGAGCCAATGCAGCACCTGCAACCACTATCTTTAAAAACCTGTGTAACAGCTGGTAACGGTAGCCTTAAAAAAACATGAACAAATGGGCCGACAGTGAAGTCCAGGCTTTACTGAGTGTATATGCGACAGGGGCAATACAACGCGATTTTGACTCGTCAAAGCGAAATATAAAAATCTTGTGTGTGACGTTGCTATACCAACTGCCAGCAGGCTTACGTCACTTCAGCGTTCCTATTGGTGGTGCGAATGCAAACAGAAAAAAAGCCCTTGAAGGTATTTAGTTCTCAGGGGAGCTCCCCAGTGGGCAATTCCTGTCAGGGAGTCCCCATAACTGTTGCCTATTGTTGTTGCATGGTAATGCAGCTGAAAACGTGCAAAAACACTAATTTGATTTCTTAATGTTCAGAGAATGCAATTTTTTCCTGTAACTGCTCAACTAATTTTACTACTACTAAACAGTACAGCAGCTAATGTCACATGAACACACAGCAGAGAGCAGAACTAACCAGTTCAATCAACCGTTGTAGTAACTGATTGGAATAAGAACCTGCACACTCAGAGTGCTCAGGACTGAGGTCATGTTTGTTATTTTCTGTGGTTTCTGGTTCTCCCTTCTGTCTTCATCACATAACTGTATTGCAATATGAGCGCCTCATTCTCTCTCTCAGTCTGTGGTTTTCTGCTCTGTTATGATTTTCTCACAGCGTCTCCACGACGTGGTGCTGCCGCTGTGTGTGCGTCTCCAGCAGCAACAGTCCAGCAGCAGCACTTCATTTGAATCTGCAGGGGGTGTCAGTGGGCAGTACAGCAGTGCGCTCACCCGACAAGAGCTATACAGGTACTACCTTCATTCACATCAAAGATAGATTTACAAGTGCAGTGTTTTTGGTTATTACTTTTAATGTCAAGCAATTTTAGCTGCATTTTGTGTATGAAATATGCTATATAAAGTTAATTATTACTATTATTAATTAATTAATTAATTAATTAATTAATTAATTAATTAATGACTGATGTTAAAGTGCTGACTGTCAGGTGTAATTTTTAGTGTTAATATCCATATTGGGTGAATCATAGCCCTTTTTGTACACACAAATTAAAGTTTAAAAATGAGTGTAAAATTGAGTGTAGTTTGACTTATATGTTGTAACAAAGATGAGGAAAATGAAGGCTGTTGTGTACTGCAGTGTAGATGGGTTCATATCAGTGTTTTGTACGTGTGGATTTTCAGGTTATTGCTGGCTCTGGTCCTGGTCCCATCACCCTGTTGGCCTCCACCTCTGACGTGTGCTGTGTCCATCCTCAGTAACGGATGCACCGACCGCAACCTCAAGGTAACTGCCCCGAGGGAGAGAATAAGACTGTAGGAGGGAGAAACTGCTGAATACTACAAGTGTGGTGGCCGGTTGAGGAACAGATCAATGAGTTAGAATTTTTATCAGAAACCAAAACTCTGCACAGCAGTTTATAAGACTATGAGACAGGATTTTACAACTCTGGAAAGTTTTGTGACGATCACTTTATCTTTTGTTGCAACATCGTAAGGTAAACGGTTTTCTTGGCCTTTTTGCCTTTATTTAATAGTCAACAGTTTAGAGAGAGACAGCACACATGGTAAGAAAGAGGTGTATGACATGTAACAAAGTCCCCATAGTGAAACTGAAGTTGCAGTCATTTGGTATGCACCTTAACCATTATTCTACTGCCCACAATGTAGTAAAGGTTAAGCCAGGTTCACCTTTTTCTCGGACAACACTGCGTTATTTTTTGCCTGGAGCCCTCTGCATTGGCATCCCTACTGCATCATCACACTGGTTTCATTGAAATAAATGATAAGGCAGTCACAGTGCTATAGCAACAGTACTTCTCCTTCATGCTAAGTTACCCGTTAACTCTCTGTGGCGAAACTGATGTAACCATGGACTACAACTTTAAAAAGTGTATGATGACTTGAACACAGCTCCCCTTTTTGTGAGTGTCTATGTTACTGTAACACATCCAGAGGTGTCAGATGAGGCAAAAAACACCACAGTACAAGCATCAATCATGTAGTATGATACATGTGTAGCAGCTATTTTGCTGTCGTCATTTCACAGTTTTTAATGACTCTGCTGGTCCCGCCTCTCTCCCCTTTCAGGTCTCTACATTCTGTACTGAGGCTCAGACCATCTGTAACTCCCTCCTCCATCCCCGCACTCCCTCCATCGCTCTCCCCTTACCACCCCTCACCCTGAAACCAACCCCCACCGCTCCAGTTCTCCCCTCCTCCCAGGGACCTACCCCCGGACTCACTTTGCCAACTCTCCTAGGAGGCCCAGCCCCTGGGCCTCCCTTTCCCTCCCGCCACTCCCTTGGCCTGGGCCCCGCTTCCCTGCTGGGTTCTCTGGAGAACCACCTCTCCCTGGTTCCGGGGCTGCCGGGCCAGGCCCCCACTCCAGGAGACATGATCCTGTCCCACCAGCAGGACCCTGCAGGGTTGGGCCCTCCGGAGGGGCAGAGACCTGTGTTTGTCCGCTATGACAGGGAGGAAGCGGAGGATGTGGAGATCTCTCTGGCCAGTGACTCAGACGACAGCGTAGTCATCGTCCCTCCGGGGATGCTCAACATGGAGAACCAGCAAGACGAGACGCCAGCACCAGCAAACTCTCAGAACATGGCCTCTGCTGCACCAGGGAGTGCTACAGTCACACTACCAGGAGGAGAATCTGTCACCGTGGTCCCCACCACAGCAACAACAACCACAATAGATGGGATCTCACTCCCCAATGACCTTGCCACCTCCTCCCCACTACTCACCACCTCCACCACTCCTATCAACTCCTTTCCTCCTTCCGGCACCTCTGTGGTCTCCCTGGTTCCACCTTTGAACTCCACCACACTCACAGCTCCACCTGGTGTTCTGGGGGACTCATTGCCTGGCAGACCCCAGCTCCAGCAGATGCTGATGCAGCCCTCCACACCGGGCCAGCCTGGCCCCATGGGTCTACCACTCCAGATGCACCAGCTGCAGAATCAGCTGAGTCAGCAGGGACGGCACCTCCACCAGCACCAACCACAGCCCGCCAGCAACGAAGACTCTGGCGTTATTAACATCAACAGCACTGACGAGGAGGAGGAAGAAGAGGAGGACATGGAGGATGATGAAGAGCTGGAGGAGGAGGAGGAGGAAGGGATGGATGAGGAGGACGAGGAGGAGGAAGTGAGCGATTTTGCTGAGGAAGAGTTTTATGATGGGGAGGATTATGAGGATTATGATGAAGAAGAGGGGGAAGAGTTGGAGGAAGAGGAGGAGGAGGAGGAGGAGGATGGGGATATACCTCCACTGGATGGAGCAGAGGACAAGGCTGGAGAGGCTGGAGGGATAGAGGAGGGGAAGGTGCTCCGAGCAGCGGTGGATAAAGGAGGGATGGCTGGATTCAGTGTGGAGGGAGAAGCAGAAGGAGGGATAGAAGAAATCCAGACCAACAGAGCGCTGTTTGGAGAGGACAGGATGAAGGTACAAGAGGTGGAGAGCATCGGAGTCCTGGAGGAGGCGCGGGAGGGGGAGGGAGAGGAGGACGAAAGTGAAAGGATGGACGACCCCACCATGCCACAGATCCTGTGTGTCACAGGAGGAGCACTGGAGGAGAGGGAGGAGACCGAGGAGGAGGGAGGGGGAGCAGGAAGAGGAGAGGGAGGAGGAGGGCTGCAGGAGGAGGCGAGCTCGTGGGAGCAAGGAGCCAATGAGATTGAGCTGACAGCTGCCTCAGAAGAATGCACAACCAATCAGAATCAACAGGTAGTTACCACAGCTTTAAAATGTCACCTTTGAAGCATACTGACTTACTTAAGAGTGTTAAAGTACTCTGAAATGCAAAAAAGGATGGGAGGATGAAAGAAATTAAGAAAAGCCCTAAAATTAGTTTAAGTGTAAACTGAAAGGAGTTGAAATGGCAATTGATATATAAGTATGGAAATGCACTAAAATGTACTGAAAGAAGTGGAAGTTTACATTGAAGCACAGACAAGAATTGAAGTGTAAGTTAAAGTGTAGTCAGTGGATCAAATATGAAATTTAAGCAGTGAAACCAATTTTGTGCGTTTGTTGAAATGTAAGCTTAAAGCAGTAGTTTGACGTCTTGAGAAATATGCTTATTTGCTTTCTGGCAGAGAGTTGGATAAGAAAACTAATACCACTGTCATATCTGTCTGTTAAATATAAGGCTGCAGCTAGTTAGCTCAGTATAAAGACTGTAAATGGGGGAAACAGCTAACCTGTCCAACAGCAACAAAATCCACCTACCAACACCTCTAAAGCTCACCAATCAACAAACACAATATATCTTAATTGTTTAACAGAAACAATGTCAAAACAACAATTCGCTGTTACATGTCAGACTATTTCATGGCTCTGAGCACTTGCCAGTCAACCAGTGGAGACTCCAGGGAGTTACTGAGCCAAGTCAAGAAATAGTCTGGCATGTAACACCTTATGCTCTCATCTAACTCTCGGCCAGAAAGCAAATTATTGCATTTCTCAAAATGTTGAACTATTCTTTCGAGTGTATTAAAAGGAGTTCAGGTATCCATTGAATTTAGCTGAGAGGATATGAAGTATCAGTCTAAGCAACTAAAAGGAGTTGAGGTATGAGTTTTGTATTCTCTGAAAGGAGTTGAAATGGCAGTTCATGTATAAGCATGGAAATTAGCTAAACTGTACTGAAAGGAGCTGAACTATGATTTGAAATGTAAGTGCTGACAGGAGTGTAAGTTGAACTCTAATCAGTGAATCAGGTGAAATCTGAGCAGTGAAAGCAGTTGAAATGTTAGTAGTTGTTAAATGTACTAAAATGAGTTGAAGTGCCCATTAAATTGTATAAGCTGAAAGCACTGAAAAGAGTTATCAAAAAAGGAGTTGAGGTTTGAGTTTTGTTTTACCTGAATTAAGTTGAAGGTTCACTTTTTGAAGTAGACGTGTTACAAGTAGTTTGACAGGTAAGAAGTGAAAAGGGAATGAAAATAGGGTGGGGAATTGGGAAGGAAGAAAGAACAGAACAAGGAATGGTATGAGGGAAAGAGGGGGAACAATGGAGGGTGGTGTTAGATAAAAGCCAGAAAGTTATCTGAATAATCAAGGACACTGGTTTCCATGATGGATTCAATGGAAATCACGCTGTTACTTTTCACAGTATCTTCTGAAGAAAGTGGCACATTACTCTGGAGCAAAAGTCACAGTGGGACTGAATCAAGTTCAGCAGGCACATATTGGCACAGATAGACAGATTTACGCTTCACCTCCCCTTTACAATCTTGTAGATGTTTGATCATCATACCAATTAATACTTGGGCTTCATAATATACCCCCCACCTCTCCATATTCAAGAATAAGAATGTTCAGTTTTACTTTTTTGACATGGTGATCATGTGTCATCCGACTTTGCTCTAAAAGACCATATATCCACCTAAACACTTAGTTATGTCATTAAACTGAATAGTGCATCCCTAGAATGAGTGTTGTGTTATTATGAACACTGAAGACCTTCCACGTCTTCATCCAGCTTCCGGTTGACATGACATGGTGATGGCAGTGCACATCATGGGGCCCCTTAGCTGGCATTAAACGGGCCATGTGAAGGTGGTGCCGTTGAGCAGTGTGTTCATGAGTGGGCCCCCATCTTATCTTAATTATGCATTCTACTATCATGAACGAGATGGCGTTGCTACAGACGATTTCACGCTATTTCACCGATCGACAGTTAGTGCTGGTAACATGCCAGTAAAGGTAGGAATGCCTGAGTCTGGGGTCCCAAAATGTTTCTGGAGGTCAGGAATATTTCTTTATACAACAAGATGCTTGGACATATTTCTATGCCCTCCTCCATCATCCATGTTATTACTCTGCCAATAGTAGATAAATTAAGCTGATATTGTTATAGTTTTGTTACAACTGAGCTATCCACCTAAAGCTGACTCTCTTCAACTCAACAGGAGTCAGGAGCTGAACCTGCACAGGAAGCCAGTGTGAGTGATAACCAGCCATCCAGTCATCAGGAGGAACAGCTAGAAGATGCAGCAGCAGCAGATCCTGAAACCTCAACAGGCCCTAATACAAAAGAGCAAGAGGAGACAGACGCTGAGAAAAGAGAAAACGTAAAACCAGAGCAGCAGGAGACAGAAGGAGGAGGAGGAGGGGGGGGGGGAGAGAGTGATGGAGAGGATGGGAAAGGAGTGAAGAGGAAGAGAGAGGACAGGGAGGAAGAGGCGGGGCAAAGCACTGAAAAGAAAAAGGTAAAAATTCATGGCTGATTTTGGATTTCCTTGTTTCCTGGTTCAAATTTATATAGGATTGATCATGCAAGACATAATCATTAAAGGAATAGGAGACTTGATTTGGAATCATGCTTTTGCACATTCACAAATATATAATTATGTAAACTGCTGATGTACTGTGCAAAGCATTTGCAGTTAGACATAACATCAAATAACTGCTAAAAATCAGTTTATTCTGACTTTTCTCATGTTAGTAGACTCTAGGATGATGTGGATGTTCCAGTTAGATGCAAATGAAATTAAGAGGACAGTGGAAATAGAAACAACCTCACAGTCCCACACACTCACAAATCCACATGTCTTCATTTCCTGTGGCACATGCATTATGGCACACAGTATAAAGGTAAGGTATAGGAATCTCACAGCCGTAAACTGTCTTAGCCAGATGAGCCCACAAGGTAACACTTTATTTTACCGGTCTGTAATTTCAGAATAATTTCTAATAATTAGTCATTATATTCATTAGTTATTAGTCATAATTAGTAAATAATAATTTCTAAAAAGTTTCCTTGAACAAATTGTGTTATTTGGTACTAATATTAGAGAATATAAAGACAGTGTTCAGTAATAAAGGAATAATGAATGAATACTTGGGTTTAAATGAAGCAGTCCTTAAAAGGAAATTCCTATTTTCCCTATAAAAGCAGATTTGATTAATTTACTGTCACACATCAATTTCAACACCCAGAGAAGAGCAGTTGGCAGTAAGAAAAGTGCAGGAAGAAAAAAGGTTAGTCAAACTTATTTGGAAGCGAAAACTGAGGCGAACAGTAAATTATTACTCGAACTGTCCATTGTAAACATACATCATAGTTCACAGACCCACTTCCTGCTTCAACTTGAATCTACTGTACTTACTGTAGTTGTAATAAACTATTGTTGATAGAAGATCACTCTGTCAGTGCTCTGCTGAAATGTATGACCAGACTCTGAAAGAAAACAGAGAAAACTTCCCAACAGAATGTTGGATCAGCCAATCAGCGTGCTGGATGTGCAGTGTTGTTGAGATTTGAGAGGTGGCTACTCTGTGAGCCTCTGTGACCTGCTGTTACCCATAACATCCTTTTCTACATGGGTTCGCAAAGATGTTTACGTATAGATGTTTATGCATATCTCCACAGAGGCAGAATTCCAGCTTACATGGGAACAATTGAACAGAATTAACTGTTACTGATGCAATGGCCACTATCATACCAACACATATTTAATTACAGATTCACAATTTTGAGTTTCGGGTACATTTTTTTTAAAGCCATTATTATGTTTAATTTTTCTAACTTTGGCGTCCCCTGGGGGCGATTAATAAAGATTACCCCCCCAGGTCATCTGACAACAAAACTTAAACCATCAGAATAATATGAAAGATGTCATAATCACATAAAAATTCTACACATAGTGGCTTTAAAGTATCATTGTAGAAACATTTCCCATAAACCACCTGTCAGTCTGAATAGATTTTCCCTTCGTTAGCATCAGACCCATCTCTAATGGAAGATCATAGAGCATGTTTCAGCTGTTGTCTCTCTCTGTCTGTCCCTCAGCTGGATGATGAAGCCATGGCCTCCATGTTGGCTGATTTTGTCGCCTGTCCACCTGATGATGAAGATGGTGCCTCTGGTTCAAACCGCTCATGAACATTTGCCAACCTGAACTGATGTGATTGAAGTTACCATGGATACAGCAGACTATGTTGAATGTGGGAAATTTGGGGGGGGGTCACGCTAGCCTTTGTTCTTGTATACAGTACATAGTATCCTAAAGTTAGTGGATGAAATGGTTTTCTTGGATTTATATGTATCTTTTATGCTCTTTATGTTTTGTCATCACTGTCACATGCTTTGTTATAAAAAAGTTTAAAAAATCAAACAAGACTTACCTACATTAGATTTTTTAAACTGAGATTTAATCATTAATTACAACAATAATTCTGGATTCTCTCCCTTTTTAAAAAAATTATGAGGTCACCCAGTGAGGTCTGTCGATTATACATTGTAGTCAGTTTGGAAAGACGGTTTGCTATTGAATTTTAAAACATTTAGACTGTAGTGCAGCACAAACTAAATTCCATTCATCTCTATAATACTGTTGTGGAGGCAGAAATCTCTGAGACATATCTGAAAACCTGGATAAATAAAACCAACACTGACTGGACAGATACCCCGAGAGAAAATGTGTTCTTGTAATCTGGAAGAACTGCACTGGGTTGCACCAGCTATGCTAAGTTCAAACGTAGCCTTGTTTGTACGTAATTTCTAATATAGGTCGGAGTTTACGTGTTGATAACATTTTAAGGGTTGCACCAGCTGAAATAGTTCCAATGTAGGCATAAGTTACAACTTCAGTCTTACACCTAGCTCTTAGTAGGGGCCTAGGTGTAAAGTCTGTAAAATAGCGGTTGGCATGGTGCATCGTTTTGAAAGGTGGGATAACTGGGAGGATGAGGAGGAGCGAATTATACTGGCTGTTTTTTGTTTTAAGTGTAGGCTATCATTATGTGTTTGTTATAACTTTACAATTTCATCTGCCCAATAATAGGGTACCATTATATTACTCTGTTGTTGTTTGCGGTTTCACCACTCGATGTCACTGTTGTTATTTTGCACTACCTGTAGATTAAGGTTGTATAGTTATCACCTAGTCATAATGCTTTGTCTTAGTTTATGTACCCTTTTGTTGTTGTTTGGTCATTAACGTTAGCTATTTTTAGCCGTTAGCCTCTTCGTTATTGCATAGAGAAACAACACAGTAATGTTATTGGCCACAGGAAGTGAAAACGTAGTTTTTGCGACAATATTTAGGTTAGTGTGGACTTTACGCGAGTAGGTAAGATGAACCTTACGTCTCCGTGGTTCAACCAAACATCGACACAGCTTTAGTATCAAACTAACTAGCTTCTACGTATTGTTTAGTGTGAACTTTGCACCCTAACTTGAGAACTTCAGTATAGCTGGTGCAACGAGCAGCTGACCCTTTACATTGAGACTATCAAGTGTGTCCCAATTCCATACTACATACCTACTGTATACAGTAGGTTCTATATACTACCTGCCATAGTACTCTTTGCCGTTAGTTTTTTTTTTTTTTTAAATCAACGTTCTTTACAGTTCTATACTAACAGGAAATGATACAATACATGCACCAACACACGTCAGCCAAACTGCAACTTTGGAATGCCACTGACATTAAACACACGTAAGAGACAGCAGAATGATGTGTAATTGTAACATCTTGTTTCCATGGAGCTTTCTGGAGCGCTTTCACAACCATCTACAGTTTATTGAAATGTTCTCCATTTTCTTTTTTGTTAGAGCCCCCTTCCTGGTAAATGTGTGCATCTTTCAAACTCCACACCCCCAGTTTGTAACTCAGGCTTTCTGTTTTAAATTTGTAGTAAGTTTGTGTAAGTCCAAGTTGAGATAACCTAGTGTTATCTCGATGGAGTTCCCCTTAAACCACAACCGTCTCGTGAGATATTACTCATCATTTGGATTTTAATGTCTCTTTAGCTGTGGGTAACAGGCCTCTATATAGATTAGATATAGACTATTTCCGGATAAGTATTAAAGAATTACTAGAATTAATGTACCACTATATA
>VMKM01002948.1:0-45000 GCA_008360985.2 Macquaria ambigua
TACATAAAATATATGGCTGCACAGCTGCTGTCATCAATAATAAACATAAATGAATGTGAGTTGAAGTTACACAGTATGTAGATATATATGTGTATATACAATAACGTCGCTGCCGTATTTATGCCTGATTTAGATTACGTTATTTTGAGTGTGTGATAGAGCAACTACAATGTTAACATAGCATAGCTCTGATCAATCTGAACTCCACTGAGAAAACAAGCATTTTAAAAGTTGTTTGCTTGTTGTCTTGTGGACAGACCTGACAAAGCATCAGTTCAGATTTTTTTACAATTTGGCATCATGATGTAGTTATTTCAGCATCCTTTTGATATGTTTATTGCATCAAAAACAGCAAAATCTGTTTATTTTGGGTTCATACCGCTGTAGTAAATCATATGAAACTGCCACTCACCGGAGACAGATGGACAGGCGCTCCACAGCTGAGATGGAACGCCTGTAGTTGGTGTCCATCCATGAAATCCTGGCACCGATCCTAGCTAACAGGTCATCAAACTGGGCTCTGTAGCGCTGGAAGCGGCTATCATCCAGACGCAGTTCCTGGAGAAGGCGGTGAAATTCACAGAGCTGTGTGCGCCTCCGGATGATGTTATGAGCCCAAATTTGAGACTTCCACAACAGGTACAATGCAGCAATATTAGTTATTTCGGCCATGGTAACGAAAAGAAATAAACGTTGTTGGCACTCCGTTATTTTTTTCCGGAAGAGAAGGGCAAAACGGTTAATAACTGTTTTGTTTTTATTCACGTTACTCGCGCGAGTAACGTGAATAAAAACAAATGATCCAGTGGTCAAATTCGAGCAAGTAAAGCGAGGCAAATATTCACTTCGCTTTTGGTGGGAACACACCATAAGGCAAATTATATCACTGGTACAGGCGATATAATGTAAAAACCATTTCCCAGTCTAAAATATGTTATTTTACTTAAAATATGTTATTTTATTTTTTTCTCCACCACAATCTGGCGACCCCCAAAAATCATCTCGGGACCCCCTTGGGGGTCGCAACCCCCAGGTTGAGAACCACTGACATAGGGAGTAGTGAATGAGGTAGTGATTTTGGACACAGCTCAAGACAGGTATTGATCTTCTCATCTATCTCTGACATTTTTGGAAATACGTGTATTTGCTTTCTTGCTCAAAATATTCCTGTAACACACTGTAAAAAGAGTCATGGGCCTCTATTTTTTATGACTCATTGACTCCTGTTGCAAAGTGCTACAGTAGAGTATGCTACCGACTTTTGGTAATTTCCTAAGTGGGTGGTGTAACTGTGGTACAGCCGAAAACAAGTTGGGATTTGAACAAAATACATCATCCGTGGTCGTAGAGGGGGTTGGCATCAGTCTTGAACCGATCAAATCAGCTCTCTAATTCCCTTCCGTGTGCCACAGGGCACACAGACAGACAGAGGAGTCTGGAGGGGCTCCGCCACAAAAGCTTCTCCTGAGAGAAAACTGATGCCCTTGTTCAGGAGGAGCGGAAACACGACGAGTGAAAACAGCACCTTCAATTCCGTTAGCTTGGGAGGAGATAACACATTTGGCTATCGTGCCGCTCTGATCCAAAGTGCCATCTTAAATGACTTGAATTTTACAGGGAAGGTTACTGAGAGCAATGCAGACAAACATAAAGCAACTATTTTGGTCAGTAAACTGGTCTTTGCTAATGTGGCTATAGTTGAAGCTGAATATACAACAGTAGTTCAATTAGAGCAAACAGAAGCACACACACACACACACACACACACACATACATACACACACACACAGAGTAGCAACCTCACAAACAGCCTGTTATCTTTAGTTTAAGAGGGGTAACAAAAGGGCAACAGTGAGAGAGAGAGAGAGAGAGAGTGAGAAAGAGTGTATTGTAATTGGTGTGTGAGCAGAAAACACACAGGCACAGCTGTAGAGTGGAGAAAAGTCAGGTGGATGTCTTTCTATGACAAAGCCACTTGTGTTAATTCGTCATGCCGAGAAGAGACATTAGCTAGGAGTGCTGTAAACACGGAAAATATTTTTATGCTAAATGTCATGATGTGCACACACGCATATTGCACACAGTGAAATTATGTCATTCCACATCTCTGTTGTGTCATAGCTGCACGTAACATATCTGAATGTTTCTAGTTATCCAAAAATGTGTGCTCACACCAAAAGACTGGCTGCTTGCTGCTCCCAACTGGCCCACTCACAGTCACCTCCACAGGAGCACGAGAGCAGGGATATAGTATCAAGTCCAGCTCTTCCCAATATCAAGTTTGTAATAAAACCTTTAGTATTTAGCCCTTTTATATATCTCAAATCTGGGAGGAATCTGTCTTGGTTTACTCAGGCTACATGGGTGGCAGTACCTTACTCAGAAGCTGTTTGATAGAAGAACAACATTTGCACTTTAGCAGTTTAGTTACAATTAGACCCGACCCGAGCCCAACAGGACAGGCCAGGTTCAGACAAAAGTTTAGAAAACGATGTTTGGGTCGGATTCGGTCACGTCATACTTGAAATGGTGCTTCCTGTTCTGTGCTGGGGTTTGTTATTTATATGACAACGCATGAGCACAACACACGGGCGGTAAATATTCATGTAGCATAAAAAACTACCGAAAACTATACAGGGAAATTGACGGTATGGAGGCGTTTCTGTTTGCTTCAGCTTACATTACACTGCGTCAGGCTCGGGTCGGGTTCGGACATAAAAAACAGAATGCCTGTCGGGTTCGGGTTGGGCTCTGTCATGGATGCTCCCTCCACCTCTAGTGTTTCCTAGTGTTTTCCCTGTGTGTTCCCTTCCCTGGTGTTTCCATTGTCTCCCTCTGTCTGTCAGGTCTGTCATGTCAGTCTGTGTGCTTGTCTGTGGGCGTTCTTCCTATTTCCCTCTGCCCAGTCGCCGGCTCTGGTCTCAATTCCACCAATCACTGCTCTCCAGCTCAGAAGCAATCACGCACCTGTTCTCCATCAGCTCATCAACTCCACAGCTTAAGAACTCCAGCAAACCAGTCCATCTCCACCAGATTGTTGTCTAACCCGTGTGGTAGTACGTGCCCGGCCACTCTAAGTTACGTCCTGTTTTCTTAGTGTCATTTGATTCCCACCCTGTCTAACTGCTTTTCTTCTGCTCAGGATCATCTACTCCAGCTCTACTGCCAGCTTCCCTGTGACTCGCCCACGCCCGGAACTGTGTCCTCTTGTCCTGTGGAAAACTCTCCTGGTTGCAGCCTGCCTCAGCCCAGATACACATCCCTTGAAATAAACCCCTGCTAAATCTACCTGGTCTGTCTGTGTTTGGCGCTTGGGTCCAGCCTTCTTTTGAGCTCTTTTTTAAGAAGGAAGAGCCTTAACAGGCTCAGTTATTACTCTCTTGGACTCGGGTCTGGTTCGGACAGAAATATGTGGCCCGATCCGCAACTAACAACTATAGATTAACTAACACAAACACAGGACTCGCATGGATGGACTACAAGTGAGACAGTGTCCCTCATGGGTCCTAACTAACCCTGCTTCCTCACCTATACAGATCACTCAATAATCAGGGATCAGAACTTCAACACCATGTCACGCTTTCTGAAAGATGAGTTATTTATTGAAATTGCTGGAGCCTTTTTTCCCCTTTCACTTTACACATGACTAACAAATGGTTAACATCTATTTAATTTCAGGGTAACTTCAGCTTGTCACAGGGGACAGACCCTGTAGAGGCTACATCCACAGACCATTAACTGATTTAGTTACACATGGAGGAGTAAAGATTTCGTATTACCTTTTTAACATCTGGCTAGAATGACTCTCAAACCACATCCAAAAGGTGTTTGGACAACATTTTAATCCATCTCTGATGCTTCTTGGATGCATTTACATTTAGCTTTTGTGATATCCAATAGCTAACTGAGTCTCTCTAGGTGCACGTAGTGTAGATGCGGTATGTGATATATAAAGTGTAACTACACCCTCAGATTCAGCTAGAACCCTCTCTCCCAGCATATTTAAAAAATGCAACGAGTGAGGGAACAACAACTGTAGGAGGCGTGACCTCGTGGCTACGTAGTGTGTGGGTCAGTGGACTGACTGACACTGATTAGAGTCTTTTTTTATATAAACTTCATGACGTAGACAGGTCCCAACCGGTTGACTCTATGTCAGCATTGGCCTCACAGGTTCAGGGCTGATTTAAAACAGTAGATGGCGTGTTGAGACATTTTCAACCCATGAAATGCCAATTTTTATATATTTGGTAAGAAATGTCAATATTAACACCAGCATTGATGTGTTTCATCACAGTACAGTCATAACATTTAGTTTACAGCTCAAAAAACATGTTTAAGGTGCAGTACCTCTTTAAGTCTGGGAAACATCCAAGGAAAACTGACAAACCCGGTACATGTCAGACCAATCATCAAATATGTGACACTGCCGATGCAGCAAGTTAAGCAAACAATTTTAAAAAGTCTTATAAAAACAATATTATGTTACATCCAGCTGACGCCAGGCCCTCATTGCCAGATCACAGTGAAAATGAACGGCTACCGTCCGTTTTTGCTGCTCATTAGTGTTTTGGAGTTCAGGCTGTGATGTGACTTCTTCTCATTTAATCACGGCAAAATGTGTGAAACTATGCAGTGGTCTGAAAACACAGTAAATCTAAACTTTTAAACCTTTATTCTACTGGTCTCACTGCAAAAATAGACTAACGAGTCCGTGCTTTTGGCACTTACAGTGTCAATACTCCAGCTAATCGAAAAATGTACACGTTAATATCTCTGAAAACTGAAACTAACTCGGAAATAAAACCGAAGAAATACATCATAATGTATTTGTTGCAAGTGACATCACTTACCTGCACCATTCGGCATCCCAGGCAGAACAAAACTGTCTCTCTCCAGCTGCTGTAGGACAATAAGAGCTTATAAATGTTGAATATCTCTCATCCCCTGCTCTAGTTCTCTTGTTCTCAGTCCCTGCCTGCATTCTCCACAATGGTGAATAAGTAATTTGCCTCTTTGCCCTCAGCACTTTGAGCAACACCAAGAGTAGTGGCAAAGAAATTCACATCGCTCCTCAAACAACCACTCAACATTTTAAATAGAAGACAAAGTCATTCTGGAGCTCCAGTACAGGATGCTATTTGTGTTTTTGCACTTTCTCCTATATTGCTGACTTTTCTAATTGTTTTTTTTTTTTTTTTTTAATATTCAGCTTAGGATTAATGATAACATACATTTTTCTAACAAAGTCACTGCTTTACAGAGCATTCATGCTCATTGTGCAGCAAAGTCAATTGCAGCCAAGCGTATAAACCAACGTCTTATTGTGGAAAATTTGTCTGCATAGAGAACAGAAGTTAAAAATCTGCTCAACTTCAGGTACTTTCTAATGCAAAATTGGATGTAGTGTGCAGGCAGAGAGGGACTGGCCTGTGTGTGTGTGTGTGTGTGTGTGTGTGTGTGCTGGAGTGTGTGTCAGTAGAAAGGACAGCCCTGGTGCGTCTGTTTTGTCCTTTTTTTCAAAGCTATTCGGCACACACACTGATAGATACACAGTTTCTACGTTATATACTCTACAATGCAAATATGTCTCACTCCACACAAACATACTCTGTTATCTTTGCTCTGCTTTGCATGCTAACAGTTCATTTGCGATTAGATCACGCGGAGATCTAATCGCTCTTTGATCTCGGGGTTTTAGCAGCGTCAGAATACACAGTCGCGCACACACACGGAGACGCGCACGTTAACACACATAAATGCAAGGGCACTCACCGGCACTCAATCATCCTGACACACACACGTAATGTACGAACACACACACACACACACACACGGCAAACCATCTGTATCAGCACATCATGTGGAGGTCTTTAAAGACTGTTAAAACAAAGCAGGCGGGACAGAAACGAGGAAGAGAAGGGGGAAAAAAGCATAAAGCGTAGCAGGAGTGGTATGAACCAGCTTTCAGAGGTAAAAATAATATATAGAGAAAATGTATTTTAAAAAATTAATACCGTAGAACACAGTGTTGTTATGCATTTTAGCACAATCTTAGTCTCACACTTTCAGTTTATTTCCCATAAAACATGGAAGTACATCGAATTACTAAATAATGAGGGAGACAATATAGTACGTACCCACATACTGAGAGCTTATGCAGAAGACCATTCTCTTGCTTTACATTTTATTTGTTTGTCTCTCCTTCTCTTGCTGTATCAGCCCAGCAGGGATCCAGATAAGCGTCCGCGTTATCTTCCTGCTCGCCATCTCAGCTAATCTATTGGTTTTGTCTGGAGCGGTGAAGCCGCTGAGGTCTGGCCTTGACTAAGACGACCAGGAGAGATGGAGAGAAGGATGGAGGGATGATAAAGCAAGGAGTATGTATTAACCTGAATCTGAGTTCTCTGCAATTAAGACATTAATACGTATAATATGTGTCTGTGTACATGTATTTGTAAATGTGGTGCTGTGGGTTACTCTGCAGTCTGCATGAGTGTGTGGCTGTCTGAGTGTTTATCTGCAGGATTGTATTTGCAGGAGGAAGAGTGTGTGATTCTGCACAATGTGTGTGTGTGTGTTCACAAATGTGCCTGTATGACTTCTAGGCATTATTTTCAGCATTGTCATGCCTGCGTCGCAACTGTCGAGCTCATTAGCACTTTCAGTGAAATGGGCTAATCTAAGAAACAGTTCTGCCTTTGTGTAAATGTGATTACTTCAACACCATTAGCTTCACTGTGCTTTTTCCTATGTAATACAATGGGTCTACAGTCCAGAAGAAAAGAATACCTTACGTAAATAGATGCTTTTTGGAAATGGATATGCACGTGAAAAACACTTTCTTCTTTTTTTTTTTTTTTAAATACGGGTAAAAAATTAAAGGAAAAACTTGAGCGGAGGAACATAATGAACACAGATGCTTCCTTTCAGGGCAAAGTGACCAGAACTTAGGGCTGTGTGATATGCATGGTGTTAACATCCATGCCATTACCGCAACCATTGCGTTGCATCTCTGTGTGAAACTGTGTTGTGCTGCTGTATGTTCTCTTTCCTCCTGCTCTCTCTCTCCCGCTCCCCCCGTCCCCCTTCAACCCAACCGGTCGAGGCAGATGACCGCCCACCTAGAGCCTGGTTCTGCTCGAGGTTTCTACCTGTTAAAAGGGAGTTTTTCCTTGCCACTGTCGCCTAGCGCTTGCTCATGGTGGGAATTGTAAATATAAAGAGTCGGTCTAGACCTGCTCTATATGAAAAAGTGCCCTGAGATAACTTTGTTATGATATGGCGCTATATAAATAAAACTGAATTGAATTGAATTGAATTGATATGACCATCACGCACGCATCACGATAGAGCACATTTTCTGTAAATTCAGTGAATAAATAGTTTATATGAAGCTCAGCGTTCAATCAGGAAGACTATCTTTATGCCTCATTCATTCACATCCCTCTCTCTCTCTCTCTCTCCCTGCTTTTCTAATCAGCTGATTAGGGAGGTTTAACTTTCTCACTTATCCAACCAGATTTCGCCACGATCTCCATCAGCCAATCATATTGCTGCTGTCAAACTTTAAATCTGTTCTCCTCTCGCTTGCTGTCAGCTGCCATGTCAGTGTGGAATCATTGCGACCCTCCTCCACCCCGTTCACCTTCAGTTCACCACATTCAGTGTCCGGGTCGAGCTCATCAGAAGTCCACTCCTCATCACATCTAGATCTTCAGCCATTCTTCCACCTCCACCACCAGTGTCTAGACTCCATCAGGGGGTATCCTATACTGCTCACGGCTTCACTACCCCCCTTAAAATATGATGATGTCATGATGGGGTCAAATCGCCAAAGACTCTTCACATTTCTCATCTTTATTATGCATGGGTCAATAAATATTTGTTCACTCATACTGAGTCTCTCCTGATTGAAATTAAATGACCACAAGGAAAGGTCTATTTCTTATTGCATTTTAAATTATATACTTAATAGAAGAAAAATAGAAGGTACTTACTCATACTATTGAGTATTTTTCTTCTTCTTTTATTTAGAACATTTGTGCCGCAGGCAAAAGCCTCTTGCAACGTCTGAGTGTTGTCCAAATGACAAAAAATATTGCCGTAAAGAGCATGATTTTCGACACAACAAAATAAACGCTAGAGCATAATATGAAACGATAGATGTTTTTCTATTGTCACGCAATATACAGTACATCATCATACCATACAGCCCTACCAGATCCCATTTGAACACCTATGGGAAAAATGCTGCTCATCCCTCCAGTAGAGTTCAGCGACATGAAGAATACAACAAGGAGCACTGAAGCTGTTCTGGAGGATCATAGTGAAACAACACCTTTCTATCATCCAAGTAAACCAGTCCAACTCCACCGACCTTGTTGTAGTTCCACCAAATACCCCTGAATATAAAACAGTCATGAGCTCCTCATTAGTTTAGTCCTGAATATATTATAATAACCTTCGTGTGACATTGCATATGGAACAATATTAAGTATTAGACTGATTGAAGATTCAAAGGTTTTATTTGTCACATGCTCCATGCTCATACAATATGCACAGTGAACAGCAGGGTGGAAAAATAGATAATTTGTAATATAAGTATTAAAATGCTAAAGTGTATATTGGCCCGGTGTGTAGATGGGCTGTGCAGTAAAAAAAAAGAATTTAAAAAACATGCATATGTCACAGTTGTGAAGCAAACTATACAATAAAATAATAGTTTAGTGTAGTTAACCCCCTGGGGTCTCACCAGTCGCCCACGAGCCGTTACTTGTTCTTATAATCCATCCAGGGGCTTGGCAATCCATCAAGGAAACACTGTTACTTTTGGACACGTTCGAAAAATAATAAAAGCGATAATTCGATGTTTTATGAACTTATTTATCTAATTCCGACTATACAAACAACTTTTTAGTGTTTTGGTGAATGAGATTGCTGGCAGACACGTTGTCTCTCTCTTCTCCAATCACAAGCTGTGTTATTAGGTGGTGAACCGTGCGCAAAGCACTGCACCAATGACGTTTGCAAAATGGCGTATCGCCGATTTACAAACGCGATTGGAGGGATCTATGCTGTGTCCTGAGCATTTACAAATCTACTGCAACACGGAAGCGACCTTCGGAGAGTAAATAATGTGTCAAGATAGTTATCTAAAGCGTATTGAGCTGCATAAAGACATGTTTGTACTTCTGTGAGCACTTGGCAATGTCTGTAGCGTGCGCACCATTGATTTTATATCTATGGTGCGCACGCCACGCATACAGTGGAATATGTGTTTTTATTCTGTTTGGTGTTTTATTCTGTTTGCCAACGTTTTATTACTGAACAGAAATTAAGAAATGGAGAGATCAGCTTGGCGGAAATGACGTGGTCGGCAAAAATGCCGGTTTCCATATATGGTATGCGAAAAACGAAGAAACAAATATGGACTGTTGTGATAAAAATGTAAATATTTCTGTTTGTGTGTAGGTTAGAGTCTTAATTTTTTTTTGTTTTTCACCTGAGGCCTTGGGCTACAAATGTGAAGATAGTAAACTTTTGCACATAGTTGTTTGTTGTGGAAAATTAATACATTGTTGAAATATTCAAATTCCGTTTTACTTTTTCTTTTGACTTCTTGGTTTTATAACTTTTTATAATATCATGTGTCACTACAGCATACATATTCAAATAGCCCATGTTGTGCTGAAAAAATTATATCAATTGCTTGTGACTTACTGTACTGAATTTTTACACATATTTATATATTAAGAGAGTCGAGGTGCCAGTAATAGGAGAAAAATGGCTCGGACCCCAGAGGGTAAAATAAAAAAGTCTTTGATGTATAAGATGTGTTAGAGTCCTTAACTCAGGCTGAAAATGAAATGGACATCTCAAATAGCCCTCATTCCTCAAACAGTTTTGCCCTTGATATAGAGTAGTCATCTTAAAAATATATATATTATTACCTCATTTGGTATGACTGCAATATAATATAAATGTTGATGTAGACCAGTAGACTGTTACCGTTTGATTGCATGTGGGCTCCGATTACAACTCAGCATCACTACTACAACTATGTCCAACTTTTCAAATTGAACAGAACTTTAGACAGAACTTCTACCACAAGATTGATAGATTTTCACAGAATAGCCTGTCAGATAAATAAGAACAGATTGAATTGTGTGATCAGATACTGACATGACTGAGGAGCTGGAACAAAAATGCTGAAATATTTCAACCAAATGATGTATTGAATGTACATTGCAGCAGGAATGGGACTCCCTGGCAATGAAATAATCAGCACACTGGGGGAGTGAATGAGGCTCGAGAGGGAGAGACGAAATATAAACAAATTCTACACAAAGTTACCCTGCTAGTTACTCTGTACTTTGACCTTGCTATCCAATTGCAGTATATTACCAGCATATATTGCATTGCTTCCTGCAAGCTGCTGTATGTATACTTCATGCTGTAGCTTGTTTACTACAAGTTGTAATATGCATTCTTCATGATGCAGCCTCCATTTGGAGCCAAGGTGGACGGTCGCCAAAATGTCTGCACACTCTTAGCGGACAGAAAGATGTCCATTAAACTCTCATGCACTCACTTTGCTGTTTATGTATGTTTGTGTATCTAGCGTGAGAAACAGCAAACATCAACCCCGCTGAAATGTCTTTGAGCAAGGCACTGAACCCGACCAGCTTCAGGGTTGATGGTTCATAAAGTAGCTGACCTCCTCGTGGAGGGAGGCGAGGATTTCCCTACAGGGATCACATATAGTATCACTTTGTCACTGTACTTTTTTCTGTAGCTAACACTTGTTTATTATTTATGTGTAGATCTGTATAAAAAAACACTTTAAAGTGTCTCGTTACCTACCACCAACCCTTCTCTCTGCTGTGTCTCATCACAATTTGTCCCCTTTGTACTGCAGCGGGTGCTGCATCAAAGCACAGCAGGGAGACTGACAATAGGAAATGGTAGTTCCTATCCATATGGTGTCCAGTTACACACACACACATACACACACACACACACACACACACACACAAGCAGTGAGGGAGAGAAAAGATCTAACAGCCTATCTTTGGCCGACTGTAGCAGTCGCCCACGTAAATGTCCGCTTGGCTCTGCTCTGATCACATAATTGCTCTGTGCACACCTCTCCCACACACACACACATACACAGAAGGAGAGCGCACACACACATACACTTAAAACCTGGATATATACAGCACCCACACACACAGTCACACACTGTTCAATATGGCATGAAGCGGACCGTTTACACATGTATGCAGGTATGCCTGCGAGCGTACGCGCACACATGCACAGCGAATACTAAACAAAAACTCCCACCAGCTCACCCACACAGTCAGCATGTTGAGTGTGAGCGAGACACAGACATTCTCAAAGAAAAGAGGTGAGAGAAGAGAAAGTAAAAGAGGAGACTGAGCAGGGAGTGCAGAGAACACTGAAACCCACCCTCTCTGCGCTTTACAAAAAACTGATTTACTCTTGCAAAATAACAAATTCAACAAAATTGTGTTGCGTTATTCATCGCCTTTTCTATTCCATGTCTTTGTAGCCTGGAAGTTTATGACTTTACGTGGGTGTTGGAGTGGACCTGGAAGACATTTTGGCAAGTTTCTGCTGAACTGTCCTTCCCCACAACAATAAATCCTTGCTAGCTGCAGGGCTGTTGTCCTGTAGATGACACTGACCTTTGACCCTCCTTTTAGAGGAAGTCAAGAGAGGACAGAATTTCCCTACAAGCAGGAGTCTTATTACATAAAACGTCTTACTACAGCCAGTACAGTAAATGATCATAACTGGACCCTGATATGTTCCTTTTGCAATTTTGCATCTTATGTGGAACATTAAAGGCCCAATCAAGTCTTAAGTATTTCTCTATAAAATTAAATATTCATGACTAAATAAGTAACGATAAAAGTTTAAAAAAAGACATCTTTATTATTAAAGATTGCTTTTATTTACTAAAGGTATAGTTTGACATTTTAGGAAAAATGTTTCGTCGCTCTATTGTCGAGTGTTAGATGAGAACAGTGAAACCAGTTTCATGTCTGTGCGGTAAATATGTAGATGAGCCCGCAGCTAGTTAGCTTAGCTTAGCACAAAGACTGGGAATGGGGGGAAACAGCTAGCCTAGTTTTCAGGGCCTTTAACTGGAACTGTTTTTACAGTAGCTCACTGAAGCCCTGTAATCTAATTCTTAGATGCTGGGTGTGTAATTACAAAGGATTGCTTAAGGATTGTTATGGTTGGCCTCAAATTCCCTCGATTAAACCGGCAGGACCTTCACTCTCACTTACAAGCAAGCAAAATTATGGGACAGGATTGCATTACAGGGGAATCAATTCTAACTGGATTTGTTATAATTAGATGACCTGAGTTTGCTAAAAAGTCGTTAAGTAATTTTCTGTGTTTTTATCACTTTCAGGACTTGGTATGGGTATGTGGCAATAAAATTACAAATGCTGTTGGCAATATCTATAATTACATGACCTCTACTTGTAAAACTGCAGATCAAATATTCTGTGAACGATGCTGTTTAAACATAAAGACAGCGTGCAACTGAAGCACAATGTGTCTATATGTATAGCTCACCTCTATGTCACACATACTAAACTCACTATACAGTATCATACAAGGGATTATTGAGACCGCATGCCAAACATTGATAGCCCAATCAAACTCCCTCTGTCAAGCTGATCAGCGAGACACAACAAATCGATCCCGAATAAAAGACCAATCAGCAGATCTGTCCATGTCTGGCCGCTGATACACAAATGAGCACAACAGCGGCAACAATGACAGCAGCAGTCAGACAGGCTGATCGTTGCACACCCTCAGCAGAAAGAGGAGAGAGGGAAGACAGCCGTCTGAGCTCTGAGATAGAGTTTGGAGAGAAGTGTTATCTGAGAAAGCCAGAGGTGGTGATTGTGAAAAAGAAAGAGAAATAGCTGGAGCAGAGTAGAAGTACATATCCAGTTGCATCAAGTTAGGAGTTATCAATGCATCAGAAAGGACACGAGTGGAGGGAATTGTTCGGAAAGAAGAGAGAGGGAGCATGTATTTGATGGCAAGGTGGAGAATAAGAGCGAGGAGGAGTAGATGAGAAAAGTAATGGTTACCTGGTGTAACCCCAGTTCTATGAGTACGTGCGAGGCCCTCTAACGGGCTTCACTATAGGTTTATCCCCTCGAGGCTCCGCCTCGGCACCTGAGTCAAAGTTCATGCACTCACCGCCCAATCAGGGGGGTAGTCCCTTCCCTATAAAACCCCAGTACGCGCCTTGTGCGTCTCCCTTTTTCAACTCAGCAACCTGTTGTCTAGTTCTGCGCCCCAGTGGGAGTGCGAGACAGTCGAGGCAGGTGTCAGCCTCACTCTGATGCCACTGGCCCAAGCACACGAAGCAAGAAGTGTTGGTCCGCCATTGACATCAGTGAGGCACACCAAAACAAGGCTTGCTGGCCATATCCAAGCACAAAAGATTCCCACTAGACGCGACACCGGATGGTGACACAATTCGCAGAACTAGACAACAGGTTACTCAGTTGAAATAGGGAGACGAGCAAGGCGCATACTGGGGTTTTATAGGGAAGGGACTACCCCCCTGATTGGGCGGTGAGTGCATGAACTTTGACTCAGGTGCCGAGGCGGAGCCTCGAGGGGATAAACCAATAGCGAAGCCCGTTAGAGGGCGGAGCACGTACGACATAGAAGGCAAGAGGTAGCATTATCGTTCTATTCGAGAGAAGAGCGAAGAGTGTTTGCAATGAAAAAGGATGACAGTGAAACAAAAAAACAAAGGGAATATCAGTGAGAGACAAAAACCTCAATAATGACAAAGCCTGGGAACTTTCAAGGAGAGAAAGGCTCATTTTCTGCAAAATGACATGGCTTCAAGTGTGCCTGTAGACTACAAACACCAAGGCTGTTCATCCTACCTGAGTTCCTCTTGGAGATGTACTTGACGCCGTCACAGGCTCCTGAGGCGAGGAGGAGGAGGAGGAGGAAGAGGAGGGATAAAGTCTTCATCTCTCTATTCTCCACTGGCACCTTCAGAAAACAGGACACAGTGGGGACAAAGTGTTAAGAGATAACGCAGCATGTATCACTCTGATTCTCACTTAAACATGGCAATAACAAGCAAACAGTATCCAGACTGTAGCTAGAGATACTCTAAAGACTCCAATGTTTTTCCCATTGGAGAAATACTAAGACAAATATTTATATTATATGTATTATTTATTTGATTTGATGTTAAAATGTCTGTATCTCTCAGTCTTTACAAGCTACAAATGAAAAGGTTGTGTGTGGTCTGCAAAAAGTGAAAAACAAAATGCTTTATTACAACTATGGCAGCGAGAGCAGCAGAAAAAAACATTAATATTGATCTGAAACACAGGTTTGGCAGAGTTTTTAAACAAATCTATTTTTTCAACTGATTAAAATCAAAATACATGAACTAAATTAGATTTGACCATAGGCCTCGAACACAAAGGCTGTAGAAGCTTTGACACACGCACTCACACACAAACACACTCACAGTCTTTGAGCCAGCCATGTGAAATCACATTGATAGAACATAATCAGATTTTCTCATGTTTCTGTGTACAAACTGTAGTGTATGCACGCACACACACACACACACACACACACACACACACACACACACACACACAGTAAACCAGAGAAAGATCGAAGAAGATTAGCCATGCCAGCAGTCATTTCATTGTATTTTTCATACACATGACAACAAAGGGAACTTAAAGTCCAGCTTGAGTGCTGATTGAAATCACATTTGATTCACATGAACAGTGGGACAGCTGATGACAGAACCTGGGATGGTGTTGATAATGTGAGCCACAGTTATTTGCCTTTGAAGAAGGGCAATGCAATGATGGGATGGGGATCTAAGACTGAGACCAAATTGATGTGGAGAACAAAGCCGAAAGAACAATAATATGATGACAAATACTGTATGTTGTTGCCACCACCAGTTGAAAATGACTCATCTCTGCTGGCTTCCATGGCATCCTGTCTGTCATCGCTTGTAATTCAAAGTGCAGTATATTTCAACATTTCAGCACATTTAGGATTGAAAAGCACACATTCACCACCGGAAAGGCTTTTCATCAGAAAAGGCTACAGTAACACTTGTATAATCATTTAAAATAATAATGTATGTATGTAGTGTGTCTCGCCGTCATCTTGATAGCATCAGAGGTGCAGTTCAAATCATCATTATAATAATTATAATAATACAGTCCAGTAATCACTTCTGACTGGTTGATTAAAGGTCAAATCCACAGCACACAAACACGCACAATAGACTTTTCTCACAGCAAACCTGTTGGGTCATCATAGTAAGAAAGGCACGGGGAAGTCCCAGTAAGCCATGACCGTGTACTATACCAGGACACTGAAACTGAAGCAGCTAAATGGAATTCAGCCATCATCAGTGTTATTAGTTGCACCTAAGCAAACAAGTATTATACCAGGGCCCTGACACTGCAACACATAAGCAGAATGCTTTCATTATCAATGTTATTAGTTACACCTGTGCTTTAACTGCTAGGACAAGTCAAAATGTTTGCAATGAGAAAGGCTGGAAAATGCAACTTTGCTTAGCTCCTGCTAAAGAACTATATTGCTGGGTGAAAGTAAATTATTCAGTTTTTAATAATTCAATAGCCAAAAAAAGAGCTAATGAACATTTTCTTTCTATGCAAATACAATGCTGTATGCCCACTCTATTATGCAAGAAACAAGTCTCTTGACACTGTATTAATACAGAATATATATATATATATATATATATATATATATATATATATATATATATATATATATATATAAGCAATATTTAATATCATGCTTTATGGTGATTTTATAACAGTTAAGATAGTTTTTTCTTTTGCTTCACACCCACTCTTAGCTTATTACGAGTTGTACAACAGGTAGTTTAAAGCCCAACAGGAATTAAATTGCATGTTTTTTTTCTGCTACAGCATACTTTTTATATATATATAAGTTTTATGGTCTGTAATTTTATCTTTATCTCTATTTTTAATGTTTAATTGTATTGCGATTTTCTTTTAATGTTTTCCTAATCTGTGATTGTACAGCACCTTGTAACCTTTTCTTAACCGTTTCGAAAGGCACTTTATAAATAAAGTTGACTTACTTACATACATATCTGCTCAGTAAATCACGTGTCCCGTGTTGTCCTTTGAGAAAGAAACCAAAAGGGAGTCCTTTATATTATATATTTTTTGGTTTCATGATTGTGCCCCCTATCTTTGCATGCTCCATCTACATAGATGGAGAACTTGTTTTCATACGGCCAATCAAAATCTTTTCATAAAGCAGTAATGTCAGCTTTCTATCACAGGCAGAGCAGACGGTCACACTGAGCCAGACAGCAGCCTGCTACACAACACAAGAGCCACAGACTTTGAACAACAACCACATTAGCTTTCCTGCTAAAGTCTCCTTCTTATGTGACTTACAAACATGACTACACGTCTTGCACCTTAGCTTGTTGTACGAACCAAACAAACTTTGGGGAAAAGTGTTAGATAGCTAATTAGCTGGTTAGCTGCAACACATTAAACAGCATGTAAAGCACCTGCAAATGTCACTTCAGTTCACGTAGATGCTGGCGTGGGCAATAGTCTTCAATACCATTCCTAACAAAACACTGTCTGTCCAAGCTACAGCACAAGTTTGTTAACTTTGTCTCTTGTTCCCCTTCTGGAGCTCAGCCTACAGGCTGCTGTCAGTCAAACACAGACACGCCCCTCCAGTCAGCTCATTACAAAAGGAGCATTTCTGATATTTCCCCAAAATCTTTTGTTATTCCTTTTAATAAAACAAAAATAATACAAAACTATTAAAAAATACTCTTTAAATTAACAATATAATTATTGTTAATGTTATTGTGAATAAATGTGATTTCAGTTGGACTTTAAGCTTAGAAAAATGATTGATGTGTTCCAGCCATGTTATTAATCCCTATAGGTTGTGTGGCCAATGAGAAAGTTAGTAACATTTTCCCTGTCTTGGTGCAGTCTGTACACATAATTGTTGCATAAAAACTGGTTAGCTTAATGAAATTCCTGCTGCTTTGCCTTTAGTACCGATTCTGTGCCAATAGAAGTGTTAAGATAAAGAAATAATAAAAATACATAAATAAATAAAATATATCATTCATGTAAGATAGTGGAGCCGGTCAGAGCTGTACTGATTTCAGTTTGCAGGATTGGCTGCAGGGTGAGATTCATATCTCTTGCTTTTACAAGACAATTACAACATGAGACTCGCCAATAAAATCCAGCATTACCAAGCTATCATGTTTCCACATTTGTTGCACACACTGAATACCAGAAACCAATAATCTATATCAGTTTTTCGCTCCTAAGATTTAAACTGTTGACTTCACCTTTAAGTCAGTCATTTACCAACTTATTGTACTTTACCAGTGGCATTTAATTGTCATTGTCCACCAACATGGAAAGAAGTCAAAAGTAAGCGGTATTCTGAAAATATTGTTTGGGATAACAAAACAAAGAAACTAAGAGAAGTGTTGGGGAGATAACAAAATAAGAGATAAAAAATTGGTTCCTTTCTGAAAAAAATATATTTTCAGTTGTGTAAATTGATGATATTGATGATAAGATGATATTGTGTTTGTGTTTTTGATCTGACGAAACGCCTGGTAAACTCAAATGAATGAAGTTGTGAGGATAAAGTCTAGTGTAGTTAGCGCTTAGCCTGAAACATGCAACTTCGCTGCTAATATCTGTCTGAGGCAATCAGCCAGACCATGTAAATCTGTGGCTTTACATGAAGCTTAAAACCAATTCAGTTCCATATAAAAAGTCTCATGAGACAGGAAAGCCAAGAATTCAAGAAAAAAAGCAGCGATATGGAGCTGTTTTCTGGCTAGTAAAACAAAGACTGACAATACAAATCATAACATTTTAGGACTTTTTGGCAGGCACATGGGACCAACCAGACTTAGCATAATAACAGATATCTGCATATGAATGCATAATCTGTAGGCAAGGAACAAGATTTTGGTACCAGAAGTGTTGTGGTTTCCGTTTGTATCCATTTGTAGTCCAAGTAGTATTGACCAATCACGTTTGAGCGGGCTTTGGTTGCAAACAGGTAAACAATCTGTGTGGAGAGCAAAAGTGGCGGAACGCATTGGCCGAAATGCAAGCTCAGAACCCATCGGCTATTATCTGACAACGATTTAGCTTTTTATCAGTCTCAGAACCCTAGAGATTAGCTATTTATAACCTTTTTTAAAATGTATCTGCATTCAAATCGTCGTCAGACAATAGCCAATGAGTTCCAAGATTGCTAATCAGACTGTAAACAATGAGAGGTGCAGTCAGAAGAGAAAGACTTCGCCCGGATATCCATTATCCAGATATCCACTGGCTACACCGGAAGCCCCAAAACACTGGCCGTTGCCCCAGAGGCTAAATCGCCGTCAGACAATAGCCGATGGGTTCCCAGATTGGACTTAGCAGGACCTGTAGATCCAGCCTTTCTTTGTTTTTGTTTGGCTTCTTCCTGGCCTCCCAGGCTACAGTCAGTCTCCAGTCCTCAGAGGAGGAAAACAGGATGTGTCAGGTTATTTTATACTCTTGCAGAAAAAGCTAAATTGAGCTGTTGTCTTCAGGTAAAGATAGTGAAGCAGAAAAATCAAAGTGTGAGTCAGTCATATGTGGGTAGTGTTTATCAGGTTCTTTTGGAAAAGTCAAAAAATAAACAGAAAGAGAAATACCAATGGAGTTTAGCATCAAGACCTTACGTTTTTGAGACATAAACACCTAGAAATAGAAACAAATGATAGTTTCACAAATGGTACAATTTCTATGGTAAACTATTAGCTTGGAGGCTACTTTCTCTCATAAGCATAGTGCATTGTAAGCTATGCCACACTATGCTAGGTGTTAGCAAGGAACCAATGATCTAACACAAACATGTAGGTGTGCAAGTTCACTTAAGGTGAGACCCTGGGACATTTTGCCTGAAGTAGTTTATCCATGTAATGAAGAATTTTTAAACCTATGAGGAAGACAGAGACACAGAAAGCAGGAGCTGTAATGATTTTATCATGCATAATTTCATAACTCACCGCCTCACTTCAGCTTGAGGATAAGTCCTTTTATTGCTCTCACACACATACGTATTTTTTCCTTCACTCTCACACGCACATTAAGCTACCCTTCTTTCACACAGGCTCGCTCATAGTGGCTGCACTCTTCCTCTAACACTCTTATTCTCACATAGGCCCCCTCATCACCAAACACTAAGCTCTCTTTATCTTGTCCTCTCTGTTGCCCCCTCTGCACTGCCTCACATCCATCACATACACACTCTAAGGTCAGTCTCCCTCTCTCCTTTTTTCCACACATGAACACTGACACACTTGCTAAGACAACAGCGGCAGCTTGTTTGATGTTTGATCCACCATGAATGCAAGCATGGAAATGGAACCTCATGCCATGTATGTGTGTATATGTACTGCGTGTGTGTGTGTGTGTGTGTGTGTAGAGGTGTGGGGATAAAAGGAGTGTGAGAGTATTTAAACAAAACCGTAATGACCTGCAGAATAATTATACCATACACAGAGAAATAAATAGAGAGAAAAAGAAATGAATAAAGAAAGCATGCAGATGTCTGCTTTGGGCGACGGGGTATCTGAAGGGGTTCAACGCGCACACATGCAAACACACACACACAGAGTGAGAGAGAGAGAGCAGGACAGAACAAACACTATTAGAGCATTACAATCCCCCATATCTTTCATCCTCTCTGTTGCTTTGCTTTTCTGCCTGTCTGTCTCTGATAATGATATCCCCGACACCAGACCACAGGGAGATCTAAGCGGGGTCAGAGTGTGTATAATGCAAAGTGTCACACATTACATGCACTGAGAAAGGTTAGGCTATGCAGAAAAAATATACTTTTATATGGGTGTGTGTGTGTGTGTGTGTAGCTGGGGTCTTCAGTTGATCAAATCCTCCCATTCTGGGATCCCATGGGCATAATCTTATCAAATTGGGGTCCAGTGGGGCCTATATTCTGTGTCTGTTTAAGGGTCTGTGATGTGAATACTGTGTGTAGAAGCAAGATGGGCAGTAATCATGAAAATACACTGAGGATTACGTTTTTCTTTCGATGTGAAAGCTTTGTGGTATTTTCTTGTGGTATTTCAGGAAAGAAAGAGCTGTTAATCCCACAAATTCTGTCTGTGCTTTTTTTGGTGAAAGGTTAAAAGTTCAAATTCTAAACAATATGCAGATTTGAATAACTAGTTGAATTCTGAGTCAAACACACATACCCTGACTCCCCCTCCAACACACACACACACACACACAGATAAACACGTGTAGACATGCGTGAACACACACACATACCTTGACCCTCCCAACACACACACACATAAACACAGATAGCAAGCTATTCTTGTCCCAAACAGACCAGTGTTAAGCCATTAGGCCGCTTCAGCCACACATCCAATATTAAAGACAGCCTCCAGCCCTTTTCTGTCACACTATCTGTCTCTCCCAAACTGCATGAGTCATGCTGTTTTGGTTGCAGAGGCAGTCTGTGTTTTACATGGAAACATAAGCCGCCTCGTCATCATTGTGAAAGATTTGATATCCGTCCGTTTAATCTCTGCAAGAGGAGGTGCAATTGGTTTGAATCTGGTGTCATGCACTCTTGTTGTCCAGCTTAAATGGATGTATATTACACTAAGGTTTAGCACATAGTGAGCACCTTTTCATTTTACATCTAAATACTTTCACAATTCTCTGAACACAAGAAATGATTTTAATGTTTTTTAGGACACACCACATTTCTACAACAATCACACAAAACACAATAGAACATCCAGTGTGCATTTCAATTTCACTGTTTCTGACATCCTCTGGTGTAGCCATGGACCCAGTGGTTACAGAGAACCCCCTTCATCTGGACAACCAGGATTCAAGTCTCCGTGTCAAGTGTCCATCCCACTAAAGTGTCCTTGAGAAAACAGTGGATTCTCTACCATACTAGCTTCAGGGTTGCAATACAGCTCTTGAGCCCGACCCAGAGTCAGATTGAAACTTTGAGCCCAAGAAATCAATGAAAGCAGCAGCAGCACAAAGGAACAAAAGCAACTGGATAAAATATGAGTGATGACAGAAGAAGCAATACACAGATTCACTACAGTTATTAGTTTCCAACAATGCAATATTCTTATTTAAGAATTATATTTCTGCAGATCCATGCCAATGTGGTACTTGTTTTGAGTATTGTTGTTTTATTTTTGAAACAATGCATCAATAACCGGGCTTGTTCTAACCTACGAACCAGTCCGCATATGGGAACAATCAAAACCACTGTGACAAAGTCGAACTGAATTATCAATTCTCCTTACTTTTTGTGTGGAGAAATATTGTTGTGTTGTTGTATTGTGATGATACTGCAGCTATGGTGCATCATTTTCTGTTTTTAAAAAGATTTTGTCAGCTTTCATGGAGCAGTACTGAGCACGCCGCAGCCTTGTAAAACCTGGAAGCTAACACAAGACATTATTTTCCTTTTTCAACAAGCCCACAAGTGTGGTTATGTACTGTACGTCATCTAAGACTCCTGCTTCTGTCATTCAACATTTGGGAGGACCCATCATGCTGTTAAGTTTGTATATACCTCTGAAAGTGGAAGCTAGTATGGTAAGCTAGCTAGATGATTTCCATTACACTTTACTATTCATTATTTAATCACCTGCTGAGTCATTAGAAGCTCTCACACAATTCACTTCAATTCCATTCAAAGGGGCTTTATTGGCATGGGAAAACAGACATTTACATTGTCAAAGCAAGTGTGAAATAAAAACACACTCAGTGTTGTGTTCACCTGGCATTATACAGAGGTAGCTAGCACAGTGTTGCCAAATTAGAAACTTTCTTGCTAGATTTGATGATTTTTAAGACCACTTTAGCAATTTATTTATTTTTAAAGCACCTAGCCACAAATCTGGCGACTTTTTGGGCCGCCTTTAACTCTCCTCTCTTGAAGAGAATACTTCTAAGAGATTGTGCTCTCATGTGGCTGTGGGTCTCTGGACTGACTGTGTTCAGTGAGTGGGGGAGAGCAGCATCACACTCAGACGACCAATCAGCAGCCAGACCGAAGCGTAAATGAGTTGTGAATGTGCGTACCTTACAACCAATCACTGATCCCCATTGTTTATCTGGGAAACACCTTCTCCTTTGTTTTTTTTTTAATAATTTGACTTGGCTATTTAAGTTTTATTTTTTTCTCAAAATACAGTTTACAAGAGTGAGTTTATGATACTTCAGTTCCTACAGTCTATACAACAACATTCATAAAACATTTTGAAATTAGAGGTAGATTTAGATGCATATTCATGTAATGATAGAAAAATAATTATAGCTAATGATAAAGCTAGTTAGCTAGTCTTTAGAGTCAGTTAAGTTTAGGTTGACTTCATTTTTTTTCATTTTTTGAATGTATATATGTAAATAGTTACGCAATGGCGTCACAAATATGCAAATTAGCGCGACATAATCTAGCAACATCCAGCGACTTTTTGAGCAGACTGTAGCTACTTTCCATTGAAAATAGTTGGCAACACTGAGCTAGCGTTAGCTGTCTCTCTTTCATGGGTCCAGTTGTGGTGACGAAAAAAGGCCAAACTGTCAAAAACTGTCCGTTACTTCATGTTATCAAGGCAGACAAATAAATACAACTGCAATTCCTCTTTTGGTAATTACAGCTTTAAATGGTAAATGGCAGCATTTATACATTCACCCATTCACACACACTCAAAACAAAAGTCAAAACAAACTCCAAGGATGGATCTTGAATGTCCCTCAAAAACATCATTCACTGTTTTTGAGGCTGTTCGAAATGCTCAGCTGGTGTAAAGAGACATTTTGGACCTAGACTGAACTGAGGTTATCTGACATGTTTACATGCGCATCAAATGCTGCATGCGATTATAAGATAATTAAAGCAAACTGTGATTATGTTAATGTGGTGAAACCCTTAATTGAATTAAGTATAACTGCATATGCTTACTGTAATTAAGGGCATCATGGACATATAATCAACACCAGTTTAGAGATATGTAATGAACAGTAGTATATATCCTCGCTCACAAATTAGATCTTGTTTCTATCTCCTGATGTTATGTGGAGGTAGAAATTAACAACAGTCTGTATTGGGTTAGCCCAGGCACAGATTTTGACCACCATCTGTCACTCACAACTGCTTATAGGATGCATTTTAGTTGATGAAGTCCCTACATCCATCCGAATGCAGCAGGACGAGGCGTGAAAGGTATGACCGTTCCATCTGCAGTCCCTAATTTGAGAGATGTGTGTCTTGTCAAGCCCTGTGCAATTATGCACACCTCTTCTAATGTGAGTACCTTGATTAAATCTTGCACAACCAGCACCAGGCTCTCACAGAATAAGTACAGAAACATCTGTGCTTCTGTGCACAGCAAACTGTTATAACTTAGCAGAATTTCCAAACTTAAAACAGGATAGAATCATCAGGAACAGCGATACAGGAGTGTGGACAATGGTTTCCTGAGCACAGGACACACAAGGCTTTATTTCACCAAGACTCCACATTACTAAAATACCCGAGGACCACCAAGTTGGTTTGCATCAGTGCATGTACTATCCTTATGTAGTTGTATAGCATTATAGACAGACCTTTGGCTGTGACAAATGACATGTTAGCACAAAATAGGGCTAAGCAATAATTAAATGATGGTGTACAAACCTTCAATTGAATCATGATGGTCATGTTGTGTTGAGGATTTACAAAACTCTTTTGTTTGAATGCAAAATTCCAAGTGAACTGTGACTAAATACAAATTGTTGAATGCATTTCCATGTCCAAAATATTTGCAAAGCCATTTCTTTAAACCTCCATTGTTTACATTCATTCCCACTTTTAAAAAACATTGCTCCATAGCACTACTAGTGGTAAAAAACACTGCAAGGCACCTTTAAACAAACAAAAAATTATGTTTACATTCAGTGTTTTTCACCAAAACACATTGTATGTATTGTTGAGCTCCAACAAACATGTTGAGTGCATTTCCTTTCAAATCAAACATTTGCAAAGCCAAGTTTTGTAAGAAACCTACATTGTATGTTGCTAGAAGTCTTCTTCTTCCCTGCCTTTGTTGGTGCATTGCTACAAACGTTTGCTGGCACTTTACCACCATGTTTGTTCAGCAGAACAGCATGAAACCGATGGCAGGATGTGAATCGCGCCACCCGCATGCTTCTTTTTTTCCCCTTATATCAAGAAAATCTATTATCTACAGTTCTCATTGGATGACGAAGATAAATAGCCGACTAGTGATGTAAAAAACCTCGTGAAGGGGAGTTTATCCAAACGTGTAATTGCTTGGCAAAACCGTTGCCGTAATCGCGGTATTGGCAATCAGTCACACGTTATTATAAGCAGAGCCATGGCATCTTTCACCGTAGGACAATGATGGGTTGGAAGGTTCCGTTTCAAAAGGTTTAAAAAGGACTGTGGCCAAAAAGAGGACGCACCTGGTCAGCGATAACGTTTAAGGACTTCCAGAGTGCACAGTGAGGCCCAACTGTTAGTGCTAATGGGGTCTAATGTGAGCCAAGAAAACATTTCCCACATCATTACCCCAGCAGCAGTCTGTACCTTTGACAGCAGGAAGTTTGGAACCGTTTATGCTGTTTATGCCAATTTCTGACCCCATCATCAGCATGTTGCTACAGAAGTATTGTTTGTCAGATCATGCAGCATCTCTCTAGTATACTGTTCAGTGTTGAGGTGTGTTGAGGTCATGTGCTCAGTGTAGCTTTACTCCTTTCTTGTGAACTGGCAGGACCAGAGGCTGGTATGGTCCTGTTTTGCTAGAGCCCATTCACTTCAAGGTCTGACAGCTGTATTTTTAAGCTGCCCTTTTGCACGTCACTGTCAGGATGTTTTATTTGCGTACTTGAATGAGCCTTGCCACTCTCTCGCACATCCTTCATCATCATGGCATGCCCTCAGGACTGCGACGGCTTATCACAGCAATCTCTGGAAACATTATGGCGCAAGGAATGGCAGCTATTTCTGAGACGCTCATACTGGTGTGTCTGACACCAGTGATCACATTCAAAAGCACATTCCGTAGCGAATGAAACTCTGGACTCTGTTGCAAAATGGTAGAGGATAAAACAGCAGAGAAATAGAGAGTGTGAGGGGAGGACAATGCGTGGGTGTTTGAAGGAAAACACAGTGTGGTTGATTGTATCATATAGCTGGTTTCACAGACAGATTTCAAGGTCAGATGTGCAAGGCTGCTTGGCAAATTAATGAATAGATTTATAAGCGGTAGAATGAGAATCCGTGGTCAATTGATTCCTAGATCCGTGTTGAATAGATTTTAATTCCCATGTGGAATGGATTGTTGGGAAGCAAAGCTTGAATAGATCTAAAAGCACAAGTGTGTGTCCCCAACACACACTGCCTACATTTTCCACATGGTCTACCCCATGTACGTGCTCCCCATGTCTCCCACACATCCTGACCTTGTGTGAGGGTCCTACCTGTCCAACAGATGCTGACAATGATTTTTGCCTCACATGCAGTTTGGTGTCCCTCCAGATATATCCCTTTTGTGCATCCAGTCTGCCCTGTGCTTGTGTCACCAATCAGCTTTTCTGACTTTCCTGCTATGTTTTGGACCTTCTACTTTTCAATAAATAATTGCTTTATTAAAGGGAAACTCTATTTTTAAACCTGGTCCTATTTTTTATTTTTATTTTTTTACAAATTTTGGGGTCTAAATGACTAATACTTAGCAAAAGGTTTGGAATTGGTCCAGTAGATCACCCCCGCCGGCATCCACAGACGGGCTGCAATGGCTGCAACGTAATCCTTTGTGCCTGTGAAAAGTCCGTCCACTAAAAGTGCTTGTTTTTGCCACTGACAGACTCAGACTGTTATTCTAAGTGTCTGACAACATTATGGAAAGGACATAACAGAGACAGACCGTTTGTTAGAGAGTAAGATCCTTTTTTCACTGTCGTCTTCCTGCAACAACTCAACCTCTTGCGAGACTATTCCTTGAGCAAGACTTCTGTTTCTGGTTAAACAAGAAGGTTCTTCCTCTTTAACAAACGGTCTGTCTCTGTAGGGATCCTTTCCATAATGTTGTCAGACACTTAGAATAATAATCTGAGCCTGTCAGTGGCAAAAACAAGCACTTTTAGTGGACGTACTTTTCACAGGCACAATTGCCCCAGAGGATTATGTTGCAGCCTTTTTGCCGATGCCGGCGGAGGCGATCTACTGGACCAATTCCAAAACTCTTGGTATAAAATATTAGTCATTTAGACTAGTAAAAATAGAGCCCAGGTTTAAAAATACCAGTTACCCTTTAAGCTAGTATTCTAAAAAAACAATTTAGTAAGAAAAGATAAAAAGTAAGTAAAAAGATAAAGGAAAAGGAATGTTGTCAGCCAGTGATGAAAAGTCTCTTCTCACACGATGAATACATTTATTTATTATACTTAATTTCTTACATGTTGAATAACAACAACTTTTGTAATTTAAATGAGTGAATAATTTGTGTGAGTATCATGAGATCGACTTGATGAATCAATTCAAACTGACTGTTGCCCAGAATTTATGTAAACATGAGGCTCAGCGCACTTCTCATGGATATTAATACTGAGCTGGTGGTACCAGGGGAGGCAGCTGCTTTCCAGTCAACACACAGGGAACAGGAGTCTCCTGAGGCCACCCTGTTTTGGTGGAAAAGGGACACTAAATAATAAATTAGTATAAATATTTACAAATTATTTGCACTGTGGAAGCAGACCAGGGGTGTTTATTAAACTCAAAGGAATATACATTTTTTAGAAAAAGCAAAAAAACCTGGCAAAAACAAGTGTCTGCTACAGTGCCTGCTTTTTCTCTTGACAGTGTAGAGATACAAGGTTGCAGGACACATATGCATGCACGCACACACACATACACAGCACAGGGTGTGTGCTAATGAATGCAGTACCACCTGTTCAGTGAATGATCTAATTGCTCTCAGCAGATCCCCATTTCCTCACTATTACATCGTTTAACAGCACCATTTAACAGGTATGAAAGGTTGCTGCAGAGAGCTATCCTCTCCCTCGCACCTCCACTAATTTAACATTTAACAGCATCTCCTGTCACGTCAGAGAGCACTGGCCGCTTTTGCATGTAGGGGAGGAAGCAGAGGGGATAAGAAATGTAGTAAAAAGGAGAAAAAGGGGTGAAAGAAAAAAGGAGGACTTGAAAAGGGGAAATGAAAGGCTGGAGGAATTAGGTTAGGTCGGAGAGGGAAAAAGCCATTTGTTCAGCGGTGGCTCCATCGAATTGATTACACTCCATTCTCATGTGCCTGTCCGTTTGTTACACACACACACACACACACACACACACACAGATGTACACTAAAAACATGCATACCCATGCACCAGTATATACGAACAAAGCAGTTGAAACAAGACACACAAGTATAAATGTACAAAACACACATACGCAGACAAGTATGAATGTGCAGTCGCAAAAATATGTTAAAACATGGAAATGAATGTGAAAGTTAAAGACATTTCTTTCTTTCTTCATTGCACTCGGAGATTTCAGTTTATTTATGCAAAATATAAATCTTACATGCAACTGTGTTATTGATCTATGTGTGAATTACTGTTCTACATTTGCAAGATCAACACTTTATGCTGTGATGTTCAAGCAGCATCCCTGTGATGGAGCTGCCATTTAAGAAAATACAAGGTAAACTAAGAGGCACAGCAGTCAAATACTGGCATATTGTTAATTTAAAAAAAATAAACAACACAAGAAACCACGACTCGAGGCCGTGGACATTTGTATCGCAAATTCGGTCTCGCTTTCAGAACCGTTAAACCCCTAATCTTCATATACAACTAATTTGCTTTAACATATGTTTGTTTCTTTTTAATCAACATAATTATGAAAACATTTTCAACATATCAGAAAACTGCCTAAGCAAAATGTTCATACTCAGCATATCTGCAAAACATTCCCTGACAACGCATTTCACTTTTTTACAGTACCCACAGTACAATGTACTAAAGCATGATTAACATTTTTATGGTCATGTTTAGGCAACTCAAAGCACTTGGTTTGGGTCGGGAAAGACTGATGACTTAAAGTCAAGACAGGATGCAAACTTTTCAGCAATTTCTGTCAAGATGGTCAATATGTCTGATTAGGCAATCACAGAGTCATATATTCTTGCTGTGACTTGGCTAAGAGACACGGCAGACTACACGTTGGACCCCGGCCAATCATCGTCTTTTACAACTTGCGTAGACAGGTTATCACAAGGAAGTGTGAGGGACCAACTTCATGGTTCCACGTGACAGCACCAACAACAAATGATTTTGTATGTAAATGATAAATGGGCTTCACTTATATAGTGCGTTTCAACCTTAATGGTTCCAAAAGCGCTTTACAGATTGGTCTCATTCACCCATACCCACACATTCACACACCGATGGCCACAGAGCTGCCACGCAAGGTGCTCGCCTCCATCAGGACACTCTTCAGTGTCTTGCCCAAGTACACTTTGACATGTGGACAGGAGAAGCTGGGGATCGAACCACCAACCCTGAGATTAATGGACAACCCGCTCTAGAAAGAGGGTGAGCGTGTGTTTGCAGCATACAAACAAGGTGCAGAGGGTGATATCGCACCCACAGGTGTCATTAATTTGGTATAATGCTCCTGTGGTGGAAATTCCATATTTACTGCTTATATTATTCCTATCATATATTTCATGAATTAACTATACAAGGTTGTGCGACTCTTTCTCTGCTATGTGTGACCTTACCTGTGTAAGGCCTTAAATCAAGCATCCTCCCTTCTTCTTGTAAGAAGCTCCTATCTTTTATCTCTCACAGAGATAAATTGGGAAGCTCTGTCTCTGGAGGAAGGACAAGACAGCCAGGTGCACTCATTATGAGTGCTAGTATTGTTTGAAGACAAAGGATCTTTGCTAACTTTCACTTTTTTCTATCATTGATTGTGTAACTTTATTCTGTGGTCTTTTGCCTTGTGAAGGCATGAGCCCTGTATGCGTACTAAAAACTGTAGGCCTAATAAGAACTGTTTATTGTTGTATTCACTTTATTACAGACATTTCAAGGATGATAGTTAATTGGTTACAGGGTCACCAAAATGAAATCAAACATCATTGCTCTTTCACTCCAGCACATTTAAAGTTGCTCACAGAAGTTGCTTGCTGATGCTGGTCAGGCCATCATCAGGAGGAGGAGATAGGCATAACCTATTAGACTTTCACAAGCATGTATTAATATATATGCTTCCATATTTACAGCACAAATAAAGCATATAGTCACTGTAAAAGCTGATTGATTGCCATATTGTATGCAAGCAGTTTTCTCTGGTGTTTGCTCCCTTACAGTCTGCTAAGTGGCAGTATACATACTAAGATGGACTGACAACCAAATTTTATAAACAGTTTATTGGCTTCTAGTACTTAGTAGCTTTAAGGTATCCAAAGATGGACTTTATTTGTTTAGATTTACAGTAGTCATGCTTGGTGGTGACATTCCTCTGCAGCACATTTTGAGAAGTGACTCATTGTGTCTTTAGAATATAAAGTGACAGAAATGAGTTCTGATGGGGTTTGCTCTTCTTCTTCATGGTAACCCCGCAACCCTCACCAAAATAGCACCGAGCACAGACAGGCTTGTTCATGTACACAAATATCACTGGACCTGTCTAAGACTGTAGGAATAACATGCGGCTGCTCCGTGCTAACCTTCCGTGATAACTCTGACATTTGGAAATTTGACATTTTTCACTTTCTATCCACACTGAAAGTGCACATCGCCCTTTGTGTGCTGGGATTCATGTCTTCATGGGTCAAAAACAATTCATGACACGGTGTAATCTCATAAATGCATGATTGTTAGAGATAAAAGGCAAATCAAGCATATGTGACATGTAACCTCAATATTTTCTATCTGAGTCTGGCCTGAACCTTTGCCATAGTACAGTCGTCATTGCCTGTCTCCTGCTCTTTTACAAATGCGTGTTAAAAAGTATATGGCAGACAGTCATTCTAAATAATCTCATTCCTGTTTTGAGACATAAAAAAAAAAATACAACTTTTAGAAGATGCAGGTATTTTTACAAAATGGCAGTGATATACAAAATGTTCCTTTTATGAGTTTGAGTTTGACGACTTTTATGAGTTTACGAGTTCTTTCAAAGTAAAACGAAGGTTGACATAATGACAGCACCTAAAAACATACAAATGATATGCAGCATCCTTTCATATTTTGGCATAATATGTCTCAGCAAAATGCCAAACAGTGTTCCAGTGAAACACAGGAAACAGTCAATGTGTGTATCTCAGGTGCACATACTGTATAATTACATGATCACTTACATTGTTCTCTTTAAAAGTACAGTTCAAATTCCACCGTAGTGATTATATGTAAACAGGAAGCGGCTCTTTACAGTATTCTTGTTCCAACTACATGCATTATGAAGTGCTTGGGGGGTCATGTGTTCAGTAAAAAGTATGTGGCTGTGAATAATTGTGGCTGCCTTATGTAAATATCTCATATCCATATTGTAATTATGCCATCAATCAGAGCCAAGCTGGGATCAGAGTGATACAATATGGGCTGTCAAGGCAGAATGCAGCTTCCTCCTCTTCAATCTGTCTTTCCATCTTTCCTTCCCACTCTCTTTCTCTCTCCATGAACAGGTCACACCAATACCACCCATAGACTGTATATAAAGATGGACGACGCGTCTCCACTTCCTCCCACTGTACAAAAATGAAGCCAAAATATCTCTGATACAGGCGCTGCCATCTCTACGCAGTAGTGATCCACGGTGGATATCGATGTCCCGCCCATACACCCGCCCGAATCAATGGCGTTGTCAATCATGATGTCACACCCCCTTTTTATAGCATCAAATAATTAATTAAAACCAAACTTATCAGAAAAATTAACACTTGAACAAACATCAGCATGAGAAGAACTACATAAAATGACAGAAACCATCTTTGGGAAAGTTTAATTAGATTTTTCAGTTTGGCCCATGTCCCACCTACTCACATGGAGGGGGTGGGGTTTATGACCTATACTGCAGCCAGCCACCAGGGGGCGATCGAGATGTTTTGGCTTCACTTTTGGGGAGCTGTCATGTCGTCCATCTTTATATACAGTCTATGATACAACACACTCAGAGAGATTGACAAAATGCCATCAATTCTCAAATATACTGTAAAACGGTATTCAAATAACTGTGTCAAATAATAATCAAACGGAACAAAAAAAAGCCATTTACTAATGATCTCTAACTGCCTCTACTTTGACATTTTTTCTATCATTAAGCTGCTGTCAGTGAAATCCTACACTTCCTAAAGATGTTTCGCATTAAAACCCAAAAGGCAGAGGTCAAATAAAAGATCTGCATGCTGTAATAATATCTAAAAGAGCAATGTTTATATAACAGTGATCTTTGTCAGGCATTATCATGTAAAACCTACAGTGTGCTGATGGGGTTTTTATTTTATTCCTTTCTTGCAGAGCTGACAGCAGAGAAATTACAGGAAATGCGGGGAAAGAGAGATGTGAAATAACATGCAACAAAGTACCTCAAACCTGGGACGTTGTGGTTTGAGATACTTTACTTGAGTATTTCCATTTCATGCTATTTTATACTCCACTACAATTCAGAACTAAATACTCTCACAGATTATAATTTTACACACAAAACATACGATGAGTTTATAACATATGTTGCATTGTTATAGATTAAAGTACCCAACTGTATATAAAATAGTTCAAATTAGCTCCTCATGTGCTACTCATGTGCTCAGTAATATTAAACTTAGTAATGTAATATATAATAATACAACACTCACGGGGGTCATTTTGAGTACTTTTGATACTTTAAGTACATTTTGCTGATAATACTTAATATATGTACTTTTTCAATGCAGGACTTTTACTTGTAATGGAGTATTTCTATATTGCAGCATTGCCACTTTTACTTAAATGATCTGAATACTTATTCCACCACTGCTCCGCTCTTATAACCGTGTGTGGATCTTTTCTGTGACTTCTGCCTTTAGTTTGTTTTTTTAATCCAACACCTGTAAAAGTTCTCTACACTTTGTTTTTCACATTAAAAGCCTACCAAGAGAGGTAGAGGTTATGGCCTTTGAGCACACATTTTAATGTAAAATATCTGTGCAGGAAATGTTAAAGTTTGATTGACAGGAGCTTAATGATAAAAAAAAAGGCAAAATAGAAGTGACTGGAAATAATAAGTGAATGAAAAAAGCATTTCTGTTCGAGAAGAGTCGAAGTGGAGCAGTGGAGCAGAGTGGTGAGTATGACATAACTCTGATGTTGTACTGATGGAATTAGTGCAGTGGAAATATACACTACGCTGAATTTATCAACAAGACAACAGGTAAACTTGGAGGAAGTTTTGAGTTTAACAGCAAACAGCACCAACAGGAACTTTAAACAGGAACAGAGTAGAAAACAGGGACACTATCACAACATGACAGAATATACCCATTAAATAGGGAAATAAAGTCTTCAGCTACTATTTAAGAATTTACAGTACAATAAGGAATATTACCAGTATTTTGAGAACCATTGCGACCATCACATTTCTGCTTCTGTCTATCAATCACTCTCTCTCTCCATCCCTGCCCCCCCTCCCTCTGTGGATAGTTGCTGTCAGGTTGAAAGCAGGGTGCTGTCTGCCTGTCCACCCACACAAGACACCAGCCACGCTGATTCGACCCACCACTGACAAACACACACACATAGATACACATCACACAAACACTCACACACAGGAATAAGCATGGAAACACGCGTACAGCACAGACACAATCTTCTCAAAAGTTTGCATGAATACACAGAAGACACATTTGGACATACAGTACTGTATTTGTGTAGGCTGATGCTAAAATAAAAAGCAGAGATCAAAGAGGTTTCTTTCTTAAAAGCAGGGCTTGTACACTGTACAGTATATATATTGATTTTGCAGCTTTAGATATGATAAGTTTAAATCTGTACTTGAATTTGAACATAAGAGGTTTCAGTACTTTGAACCAGCAGCAGCACATCATGTGGCTTTCATCTTAGATAGCTTATCCTGGTGTGACTGTTGTACATCTTACTGATATCAATGTGAAATATATTTCTATGAAAATACACATAAATTCTTGAGGAGCTTATAACAACGGAGCAAGTCATTATTTTTGAAATACAGTAAATGTAGCATTGCAAATTTGTTTGGGAATTCGCACCACTAAAGTACAACATCAACCAGGTCCTATATTATTATGTATTTTGTGGCTCTGTCTTGTAGAGCGCCCACTACATATAATGTTGTTATAAAACCTTCATTATTTTAGTTTATATTGTGCTCACATGGTGCATAATCTTGAATAAAGTTGTGTTTAATCAAATTACCAAAGACTAACTTACATACAGAAAACATGGGGCCAGGTCGGTTGGTTTCTAGGTCTCTGGGCCTATAATGGACTGCCATCTAATAGTATGCTGTGTGCACTGTACATGAGGAGAACTAGGAGGCAACAGGTGATCTTTTCCTAAACCTAACCAAGTAATTTTAGTGCCTAAACCTAACCAAGTAATTTTAGTGCCTAAACCTAACCAAACTGTGGTAAATGATCGCAGTTTGGTTAGGTTTAGGCACCAAATCTACTTGGTTAGATTTGCGTAAATAAAAATAATAAGTCAACGTTGAACACGGGACACAAACAGCGGTCTCCTGGATGAAAGTCCAATGTTTGACCCATACATCCACCCGACCTCCTCGCTACACGGACTTTGCCTTGAAGTCTTTCTGCCAGAAACTTCTCCCATGTGCAAGGCTGTCTGTCTAACATGTTCAGGGTCTCCAAGTCAACATAATCTACATAAATCAATCAAACAAACAACAGGATTTTTATTGCATGGGTAACAAAACAAATGCTACAAATGTTAATTTAGATGCAACTATGCACTCAAACACATACTGTTGATGCAAACTTACTTTGCAACAATAGTATTCACAGCTAAAATGCAGTATAACATAAAGTATCTGAACAACAGAGGTATAGGTCTACATATACATGTGTGCAGTGACAGTGTTTACATGCAGTAATTGAGCCTCTGGACTGATTGAGAATAATTTAATCAGGTTGCACACATGCACAGCAGAATGTTCAACACGTTCATGTTCCTGATCTCAAACTATCACTGCCATTATCTCAGTGAGATCAACATATTGGTGTGTTTTAAAACCATCAACACATCTCTCTCAGTCTCTGTCTCTCTACCTCTGCCTCCCTCTCTCTCTTTGTCTTGATCGTTACACATGTAACACAAGGCACCGATATCCTACCATACACAGCAAATGAGAGGAACCCTCTTGACACAAAATCTTCCCTTTTCCCTTTACAGCAAGATGAAATAACAAAACAAAAATGAATGAGAAACTCAGACTGATGTCTGGGGAAATTACTCATTACTGACTGTGTTTTTATGCTGCAAAAATTAGCATAAGCCAATACGATGTGACCAGAGAAAGTGTGTTCCAGTCTTAGATAGACTGCACCACTCACACATTCCTGCAAGCTTTGTGTTAATGTGGTGAGGGTCGAGTCATAGACAGATATGCAATAACAGAAATACACAGTATATGCATGCTATCCATACTCGTTATGCTGCATTTACCTTCACCTCAGACAGATGATACAATAAATAGAAGCATCAATCACTTCTAAAGTGATGTCTGAAGTCAATTTTCATCCTTATATCCAAGTTCTTGCATTTATTTCACCATGTCTGTCTCTGAAATATTGCAATTTGAGCCCAAGAGCCCTTCTGGTATCTGCAATCCTGGCTCTGCAGCAGCCTGTGTTTCAAGAAGTTGGTGACACAGAGTAATACAAAAGATGATGAATAGCAACACTCAAAAAAACAAAAATGTGATGCACCGAAGCCCTTCAGATCTCAGTCCAATCGAGCATCTGTGGGATGTGCTGGACAAACAAGTCTGGTCCATGGAGGCCCCACCTCGCAACTTACAGGACTTAAAGGATCTAACGTCTTGGTGCCAGATACCACAGCACACCTTCAGAGGTCTAGTGGAGTCCTGTGGTAACGACGTAGGCGTCAGTAACTACGTACGCTGGTGACGCTGCTTTACAACATGGAAGCATGAGAATGGAGATCCATCATCTCGTCCTCCAAACAATCGTGCTGTCAAGTCGTGGTGCAGAACTCCAGACAAACTCAGCGACGGAGGAGGCTGGTATACAGCCGCTCTGATGCCCTTCTGTCACTCTGGATTTGACGTTGTCAGTGTGTGTCGTGTTGCGAGTGACGCAAAAGACACTTTGAAATCTGATTTGAGTGGCCAAAGCGTCCGGACTGAGACGCATCTGTAGAAATCTGATTGGAATCACATTTCAAACTATCTCTAAATGTGGCTTGGCTCCATTGGCAAAATTCGTATTTCATGGGCCACTCTTGCCTGCAGTCTGAACATAGTGTCATGCTTTGTTGACCCAGCAACCCACCAGGACGTTATAACAACGTCACACCACTTCCTCCTTTGCTACTGAGTGAGATCAGTAAGCCTTTTCCCAAAAAGGAATCACTTCTTCTCAGCATCACAAACACTCCAAAAATAATAATTTAAATAATAATAATTTAATCTGATCCGTCAGACACGTGTGAGACGGACGACTGAAAAAAGTGTCTGAAACACGCAGACAGCCTTTAAGCCCTGAAAAAAAAACCCAGAGCAATGGCCATAAAACTAATCATGAATCTGAGTGTCCTCGAACAATCCACCAAAACCCACTATCAGCAATGAATAGAACTCATCTTGAACCAATTTCATTAAAGTTTGTCATATATTATATATAGCACACTTTATTTAAAAGTAATATTTGACTTCCATTTAAAGTTAAATACCACTTCTCCTTTGATACTCAGTTCAACAGTTAAAAAGGTATTTGAGACTAGAGAAGACTAGATACTCAGAACCTAATTCTTCATTTATCAGCCACCCACTTGATCTTTTCTAAAATACTCTTCCCAGATTTGCACAATACTCTTAACTCGGGATCACAGTTGGCTGATATCCAACATCCAATAAAGGGCGCGTCTTATGTTGTCAAAATTCACATCTTCTCAACAAAGTTCCAACTCAGCTTCAAACACAGAAATGTGCAGATAAATACGTATATTTGCATGCCGTTGCAAGTCTCCACACTCTATTAAATCACTGTTGCCTGCTCGAGTCCTGCTCTGAAAGCTGTCACACTTGTATATACAACAAAAGAGAAATCTGAACAGCTGTATACTAACCCTGTTCTGACTTTCTAATCATCCCTCTTTCAGTGTTCCTGTCTCGCATTCTCATTTCTTTTGCTTTTTCTTCCCCTCAAATATGCACACAGAAAAGTGAATAAATGAGCACAGAGTAAATTTTTCATCTTCTTTTTCTTTCTTATTTCCTTGTCAACAACAAAACAAGCCATTAGCTGAAAACCCCCTCTCTGTGAGCTCCACTAAATTCAAAGAACAGAACCGTTTGCATGGCAGTTTTTGGAGCTGCTCACTTTTTCTTTCAAGCGCTCAAAAACTAAAACAGGCGTGCACTTTCAGGGGAAAACCCCATGTCTTGCTTTTACATTCAGCACATCTTCTTTAAAATGGAGACTCTGAAATCACCAAAATGCCACAATTGCCACAGTGTGTCGGCTGGCAATCGAATAGCCTCCAACATTTGAAGCTGTTGTGCTGACGTTTGCTCATCCAATATTTATCTGAGGCGTTTTTCAAACACCTGAGAGAAGAAGAGAGAGTGAAATCACAACAGAGGAACATGCCACTTCTTGTGAACTGCTGAGTTTGACTTGTTTTTGGAGGGAACAAGCAAACAAAAGTGTGCTCTGAAGCGTTTCCAGGCGAGCCTTTTCACCAGCGCTCGTGCTATCTGGCTGCTTTCTATGCAAGGCTGCAGCTTTCATATGCAGGACAGTTTTGTGGCGGCCATTTTACACCCCTTTTTTCATTTATTTGGTTCGATTTAGGATGCAGGAGGGGCACACACACACACAGATGCAATCATAGCTAATGCACAAACACCCCAAACACCCATATTATGTGTTGAGCTACACAAATCAGTGGCTAACTCAGCAGTCAATATTCTTCTTCAGAGCGTTAAAAAGACGATCAATAGAGAAATGATGGCAAAGGGCTGCTTATGCAGAACTTAAAGGGGAATGCCACTCAACTCCATTCTCTAATATGTCTTTCCTGTGCCTTAGAACAACTTAATTGCTATCTTAGCAATAAGCCACTCAGCGTTACCCTTCCAACCACCAAAATGACCCTCCAGAAACCCACTGAGAAGTCCCACATGAGGCTTCACTGCACAACAGCAGCAGCAGCAGCAGAGACACCGAGCCAACCAACCATCGAACACCCAAATCCCCACCCGACCCTAGATAAACACAGTGGCTATGTCCCAAATCCTAAATATATACTAATTCCGTGCAGGTTTTGAGGTTGTAGTGCACTCACACTGGAAAAGTGACAGAATTAAGTGTAAAAGTCAGCATATTTTCTTAAAAATGCTTGAGGCTGCTATTAATGTACAATACTGTTGAGACCAAGAGCGTACGTTTTGTTTCAGAAGTGAGGGGGGACACGAAGTCAATAAAAAAATGTGAATACTAAATGGACTGCATTTATAAAGCGATTTTCTACCTTAACAGATAAAACGCTTTACAATGTTGCCTCTCATTCACACACACACACCGATGGCGATGGAGCTGCCATGCCCATCAGGAGCACCGGCAACCCTGGGATTAATGGACGACACGCTCTACCACCTAAGCCACAGTCACCCTATACTGCATTCATATACATTTATGAATATCTAGAAAATAACACATTTAGATGAAATTGGTTGTACTTTCCAGAGCAAAGGAAGACCAACAAACATTTTTGAAATTCTATCTTAATGTTTGTATTATTAATGCACTATCCCCACTTTAAAATCACCTTTAGGTTCATTGATGGATAGTGTTGTATTTGTATCTCTTATTTAATGCCTTATCTTTGAGCGACAGGAAAATATTAGCTGTAAATAATAATAAGATAAGATAAATAATAAGAAATACCCAAGAGCATGCATAGTAGGTAGCAGTACTTTTTTTCCAGCCCTGAATAGTATTTGCAGCTCTTCGACTACCCGCTCACTTGGGCTGTTAGGCCCCAACTACCTCTACCATTTAGAGGTTGGAGCCTGAATGTAGCCTGAGAGATGAAACCCGGGGCAAAAAAAACACAGCTCATAAAGCTTGTTGCAGAGTAGTAGTTGATGTTAACATTTGTATCAATTCAGCTTTTCTCATGTTGGTTAAGGAGTTAAGAGGACACCAGTGTGTTAATCAAAGTCAAATGAAAAGTGTGGGGAGGGTTTTTAGAGCCAGGTGCCGACTGCAAGACCCAGGGCATGATGGGAAATGCCTGGTGTGTAACTGTAATATTTAACACTAGATAGTAGGCTACATGTTGTGCAATGAATAAGTAATAATAATAATAATAATAATAATAATAATAATAATAATAATAATAATAATAAAGGTTTTTAAGCCAAAGCTACCCGAACGTGGTTTGGGACTGCAAACTACAGGTGGCCTACAGGTGGATCTAACAGGATATAAATATAATTCTGTAACTTCCTGTATATTCTTTGAAGGCTGCTAGAAACTGTCCCACTTGACTGCTGCTGTTTGTCACCGCCCCCTGCTGCTGCCGCCTGATCTGGTCCACTTTCCAGGCGAGGCGCAGTTCACCTTGAACGAGCCTAATACTTGTTGGTAGGATCAGTTCATTGTTGGGTTTCTCGTCTTTTCATGGGAATTGCTGATAATAAGAAAAGCATAGAATATCACCAGACTTATCCTTTAACCAAGGAGGTGGCAGATAAGAAAACAATCTTATGTAATGCTAATATGGGTGATTGTGGAAGGCATTGACAAATTACCTATTTTGTCGTTTATGTTGGAGGAATTGTTATTATTGTCCCACAATGCAATGCACAAAGAAGATGAAGGTGGGACTCACAGCTGCAAGACATTGATTTTTTTTAAAAGCTGGTGACACAACTCTAGGAAGATCTTGGAAAAATAAAGTAGTTTGATGGATGAGAATGATTTTCTATATATATATATATATATATATTCTCCCAAAAACAGCATATGATAATAAGTACATAATGCATAAAATCTTTATGTAGTATGGGATGGGGACGCAGCAAGTGTACAAGTTGCCCACCCACCTCTAACTCCCACTGCAGTGATTTATGACAGCAGAGGAGTGGGTTAAAAGTACATAGTATTTTCAATGAATAATAATAAAGTGCAAACAGTAAGTTAGTTATTTTTTCAACAACAAACATTGGCTTTGAAAACAGCCCACAGTCTGTTTGACAAGGTCAGTTTCATTAAAGTTAATTTGCTCCTGCTTGTTTCCATTCTCCTCTTTGTCACACTGTACTGTCATGGTCCACCACCCCACTCACCCCCCCTCAGCCTGACCCCCAGTTATGGCATGAATATACAAATCAACTGCTATGCGGTCCGAGTTGTGCATTTAGCAGGTGTTTTACAACAGCTCCCCACATGACTCCAGCAGTCAGATTTGATAATGCTGAACATTTACCACTGTCTCCCCCGGCCATGAACAAGAGGGGAGATTTGTCTGCTCCCCTTATCTGTAATGTCATGTCAATGTACAGCCTCCTAGTGACTGAACTGGAAAAGATGGTGGAGCCGACTGTATGGGAGAACCCATGGGGATTTTCTGGGGATCAGGGTACATTGTCATGACAGCCGGAGCCAAAAAAGACCAGCTTCAGCTCACGGTGCCAATGCTGAGGTTTTTGAATTGTGTCTCCTGAAGGCTGAGAGGAAATTCACATTTGGTTCAATTGGGATTGGAGGCCATCTGGGTTCCCTGAATTGACTTCTGCCAGCTTTGCGCACACATACACACACATGGAAAAACACACGGGGGCAATACAAAAGAGGCCCAAATTCAGAAGTGCTGCACAAATTCAATATACACACAAGGCTTCTATGTCAGGTTCAGATTATTATGTTGTGTGGCTGCAGGTACAAAGTGACCTTCTGGCTGACAATGAGAGGAAAAGAAACAGAGAGAAAAAGAAGAGAGAGAGAGATTCCATTTAAGCTAAAGGGCAGAATATCATCACCACACACAAGCCAATGCTCAACAAGGGGTAGACAGAATACCAGAATATCATTTGTCTTGTTCTAGGTTTTGGTGATAGGGCTGGGCAGTGTTAGCTAAAATATATAAACTGTCCCTTTTACAGTACCATGATAGTAATAACTGTAACGATAACACGTTTTCTACTACATCAGTGCATAATATTTCCTTCTTCATGTCGGCTCATTTCTGATATGTTTGTCCTAATTACAGTCTAACCAGGTAAAGATTCTGGGATTTTGAATTGGATTTTGGGTTGTCTGGTTAGATGCCATTGGTCATTGTAGCTATTCTCGGCTAATTATTTGTGATTCTGGCGCTTCTGAAAAAGGTTTTTTTTTTGCCTTCATTTGACAGTGGACAGTGGAGAGGTGACGAAAATTAGGGGAAAAGAGGACAGATGATATAAAGGGATACAAAGGTTGTTGCGATCACTAGTTAGTATCTTAGACCCCTAGCCTACCAGAGTGAAAATTGTGGCATATGTAAAGGCACAGTCACAGCAGAAAGTGACACAGTGAAATAAGTCTAGTGGCTAACACAGAAGCATCACATGACACAAACCAAGCGTTTGTTATGTGATCTTATGTTTCTTTTTTTCCTTATATACACAGAAAAACATATGATGTAGGTGTATACACACCATAGTCAGATAGAGCATTTTCTGACTGTAGCACTGCCAAGTGCTGCAGGACATTTAACTTGGCATGCTAAACATAAATGAACTCCAAGGACACACACAAACACACACACACACACTAAGAACTGCTATGTTTACAGCACTCATGATGACTCAAGATATTCTTGTTAACATGACATAAACATGACATATTAACCACACACAGTAAATATACAAATACAGCTGCTAAGAACGTGCATAAAAAAAAATACTAAACCCACATATGTCAGATCAAATGTTATTTGATCAAACAGCATCCTCAAGTATTTCCTGGAGTGCATTAAGTGGACTGAGGCCAGACACACATTCAAACACGCACATGCACTGAAGATCACATAGGAGCAGGCATGCATGCATGTTCACACAATTAAGCGTGGATATGAGGCCATTCATTCACATACACACACACACACACTCACAGAGGTTAAGCGCTGACTGTAATGAGATGAGTAATCAGTTGTGTCAGATAGCTTGTCTGGCAGAAGGAAAGGAGAGGGGAGGAGTGTGTGCCAAGACTGCACACCTCCTCCTTCTCCTCTTTCCCTTCTCTTTTCTCTTCTTACTTCTTCTCCTTTAGTATCTCTCGCTCCTTTGGCTAAAGGAGAGGAGGAGAGTGGAACATTGTTCCCCCCCAGGGCGACAGAGCAGAGAGGAGCTTCTGCCAGGATATCACGCCTCCTCTCCACCCAGGCCTCCTCTCTCTGAGGTTACATCTGAGGGAGAGGAACATATGGCTGATCGCCTCCTCATCTGGATCCAGAAGAGACAGGCGAGGAGAGAGAGATAAAGCGGCTCAGTGCGCATTTGACGGACGGCAGAGTACATGAGGCGGCCACGTCCTAACTCTTCTGGGTCAGTGTGATGTGCAGGTACAAGGTCGAGCTAGACAAGCAGAAAATGTCCACAATATGATATTATGGCAAAGAGCAAATGGAGAAAAGTTGGGTAATCACAAGAAAGAGGATGTTGCAGGATGTTGCAAAGGAGTTGGGGTTTTTTTGTGTGTGTGGCCCAAAATTTGCAGCACCTTTTCCAAAAAACTGCACTAAAATTGGCCATTTTGTGGTATTTTGCATTAAATTGCAGTACTATTTAAAACTCCTCTAATTAATATGGGTCACATAAGTAGGCCTATGTGGAATGTGAAAGTTGTTGCTCGTAGTCATGAACACACAGACCCAGAATTATGACCCAACTCTGCGGACCGCTCAGCTTTATAGAGCGTTTTAGCATCTTTTAGCAAATTGATCTGGTTTTTACAGCCCTCAAGTTTACTGTTTTGGTTCACTCTCACTGCTCTCATCAGCAATGTTTTACAGCGAGAAAAAACCTCTGATAAACCCACCGCTACCAGCCCAGCACCAAACAAAGCAGACAAAGTTAGCAACTAGCTGGTGACCATAACTGAGCATTTAGCAGCTAAAGAGCCAAATGTTTTCCTCAGGAATGAGTGGAGACAAAAAAAGAGACACCCAGAGTGTCTGCTGGGTGTGTAAATAAGCAACTGATTGCTAACACGTTAGCCAGAACAACTCTATGGTGATAATATGCCAGTGTTGTGTTTGCAGCTTGTTGATGAATCTATTAATATAGGTTTAAAGAACTTGCTAATAATAGTGATATGTAATAGGTTCCCATGAGAGTAAAAATGAATTGGGGAATTTCTTTGTGGGATCTCAGGAAAGGCTTGTTTGTGGGCATGTCTGTCCTTAGCTGCTAGCTTGAGCAGTTAGCTGGGTAAAAGTTGGACATGCTTGTGTAATGTTTTCACCTCCCTGTATTCAGTCAGGTAATCTTAGTTGTTCCTACAATAATTTGTAGTGCCAACAGCAAACTCCAAATGATTAGTTTTAGGTATTAGATTAGAAATGCTGCAGTTTTGGTGACTTTGAATACGGTCTACTGTAGACCGTACAGATGATACAGTAACTTCTGTTGAAGAGGAGTGAAGTGATGTTGCCCACTCTCTCATCTCTTCCTTTTCTTCTTCTCTCCCTCCATCATGGTCTTTCCACTGCAGAAGCCAGAGGTGAAATGGACCCTCTTGTTTTCTCCTCACTGAGCTCTCAGTGTCAGATACATAATTAATCAAATTTCATATCTTATGCTGCTTGTAGCTACATGTTGTGAACATTAATTAGGCTCCCTCCCAAAACTGTAGTGTTTCTGCCTTCGCCGTCAGTAAAAGATGATTGCAGATTACTCATATATTTTGAAAGTTAAACCTAAATATATTCAGTAAAGGAGACATAATGATTTGGACTCATTAAGTGGATCTAATACTGGATTCAGATTCAATAAGGCACTATAGAACCTCAGTCTCATTTAATTATAAAAAGGTTGTTAAAATCGAGTGGAAGAGTCGGCTAATGGGTCAGATAAACCACTTGTTTCTAGTTCATTTTAAACTGTTTCAAGAGTTTCATCAGTATCTTTGGAAAATAAGGTAGTGTCATTACACAAGAAAACATCACTTGATATGAGAAAATTGCCAAATTCTTTCATCGATTTGCATTGGAAAACACTTCATCAGCAGATTCTTTCGAAAACTAAGCACCACTCTAGTAAAATTGACGTTTTCTCCCTGCTCCGCTCTGCCTTTACCAGGTGTATTCAGATCCTTTTGATGTGCACCTCCCATTCATTTCTACTGGGATATTTAAGCTTTCCTGTCTTTTTCCTCCCATTCCTCATCATACTCTCTCAACAGGAGGGAGGTGGGAAAGGATTGAGGTATAATAAAGAGGAAGGAGGGAGAGGCAAAAGGGGATGGCGTGAGGGAAAGTGGGAGCACTGGAGTCCGATGGAGGGAGGGGAGGGGAAGGGGAGAATGGAAGAAAAACACGAGAGCAAAGAGTGTTTTGTATTTTTATCGCATGCACTCTCCTTCGTTCCCCTTAAAGTTTCCCCTGCATGTATGTTTAATTCCTACAGATGGCAATAAAATGAACGTAGAGGTTCAGTTGAGTTGATCTTTGGAAAGAAAGAAAGAAAGTAAGAAAGAAAGAAAGGGGAAACTATTAGAAAAGGAGTCAAACTAGGAGAGAAGAGTGGGAGGATGTGATGACAAAGAAAGGACAACAGATTGAGAGAAAATGGGACAGGAGGAATGGATAGAGGTGGAACGAAGCAGAAGAAAGAAGAAGAAAGGGATTTCAGTCCAGCCTAGTGTTGACAACTGCCTCAGCATGACAGGCCAGAGAGAAAGAGAGACGAGAGGGACAGAGGGAGGCATGGGAGAGAAAACCCTTAGGTATTGTAGAGTAACAGAAGGAGAAAAACTATGGGAGAAAAAGAATTACAAAAAACTGGGAAGGAGAGATGAGGGTTAAAAAATGAAATGGGGAAAGGAGAGAAAGAACAGTAACAGAGGGAAAGCCCAGTGGAGAGAAAGGAAGTGTGTATTGATGGGAGAGGAGATAGAGATAGAGATTTTTCTGTCAGAGTAATTAGCAGCTGCTGAGTTGGCCTGGAGTCCAACATGGCACGTGCACACACACACACACACACACACACACACACACACACACACCATATGTGGCAAACACAGGCAGGCAAATGCCCACATTTTTGTGCACAAAAACACATACAGGGTCTCCCCTAGATGTTATTCAGCTACTCCTTCCCCAGTCTCTGTGGTGCAAAAACCACCCCTGCTGACATAGACTTCTGAAAATGAGACATTTTCAAGCGCAGGGGTCACCAATGCACACAACACAGACTTGCCTCACCCTCGCAAGAAGGAGAAAAGGCTGAAAATGTAATTAAAAAAAGAGGTAAAAATATCCTGGCTGCAAGGGGGTACCACTGCAGAGAGACAAGAGAAGGAGATTTATATTATGATAAATACTG
>VMKM01002948.1:50000-51850 GCA_008360985.2 Macquaria ambigua
ATTGTTTTATTCTGTATTAACATATGTTTTTGTACAATAAATCCATGGTAAACTGTTATTTCCCACTGTTTTTCATGTGAATAGCATTTTCAGAGACTAATTATAAAGGGAGACTGTACACTCATTTTTCCAGTGGAAAGTTTTGAAATGCAGAGTGGTGACATATCAATGTATTGACACTGTCACTATTCAGATTGCAGTGTGGCTGCACAACTTTGATATTGATGGCTTGTACAACTGCTCTCTGTAGCTTGACAATGAGCCTGACATGAGCTGAGGCAGGTACTTTAAAGACTATGTTGTTTACAGTTTGACAAAGTCCTGAAATACAGAAAGCAAATGATACACACCAGAATGTTGAGTACAAAATTATTCGTCTTAAAGCATGAGTTGTCACTTCTTTGGATCTCCCATTTAAACCTCTTTTCTGCCACAATTTCTCTTATAGATTAATGCAGAATTCATGCGTATAACAACTTTGCCACTTCAAGCGAAGTTCTTTGCAGAACTTGACAAATACACAGCTAACTTGATGAAGGTCTTCAGCAGTAGAGGAGGAGCTGCTGGGAAGAAGATCAGACTCCTCATGGCTCCGACAGCTAAGGCAAGTGCATTAAACTGTTGCATTATTTGGCCAAATAAGGATTTTTCCCCATGTAACATCTCCTTTTCCCGTCTACCTTCTGTTTCACTTTCTTCCCATCTTTTATCCTTTTTTCTCCCTCCTCTATCCATATTAATTTTTCCTTCCTTTGCCATCATCCTTCCCATCTTTCATGGATGAGAGATGTAGGATCCCATCCTTTGGTGTCTTCAACTTCCATACTTAACCTTCCTTCATCTTCCTTTAACCAACCCACTACCTCTCCATTTTCCCATCTTTCATTTTTCCTTCCATCTTACTTCCTTCTTCACCTTTCTATCCTTCATTTCCATTACTACTCCTGGCCACACTACCTCTCCTCCTTCCCCCTATCTCACCATCTTCCCTTCTTTACATTTACACTCTTCGTAACTTACTCTCCTATCCTTCATCTTGTGTTTCATGTTCCTCCTCCTCTCCTCCACCCTAGTTTTAAAACATCCCACAAACTTTAATGTAGGTCCAAACTTTATGAATCTTCTGATAACTTCCAGAGATCCTGCAAACAAGCAGGGAAATGGAATGGGGGGAGAACTAATTTCTGATAAAAATCTGATAACTCCTGGAAAATGTCTTGAAATTGATTGCTTTAATATTTAATATACATTCTTTTGCAGAGTGAGGACATTGAAGTCAAGAGGGACTGTGTACTTCGAAGTCTGTGTGTCTACCTCAATGAGGACAGCAACACTCTCATCAAGGAGTACTTGGTCAGTAATTGCATTTTACTGTGAGCTTTCAATCTTGAACTTACAATGTTTTCAGTTTATTTCAAAATGGTCAAATTGTTTTTCACCATTAGAATGTCAACAGTGAGGAAGCAGAGAGAGAGATCGCGCAGACCACCATGGGGCTTTACGTGATCCGAAAAGATAGTGCTGATGATGAGGAAAAGCCAGAGGATGTTGGAGTGGTGATCGAGGGTGTCGAAGTACTATGCAAGCTGGGAAGTATTTCCTTTGGATGTGCCATGCTTTTTGGACTGATCTACATACTCAACCTGAGCTATCTTCCAGAAAGTGTTGATGAACTTGGATGGTAACAAACTGTCCCCAAAGGTCCAAACACTTAAAATAAAGATGCTTCAGTGAGATCACAAGTTAAGGTGCTGGACAGGTGAGCCAGCCACATTTTGGTTTGTTGGACATTGCCATTTTGATCTTCTATCGCCACCTTGACTTTGTTTAAATAATTGTTCTTATAATGT
>VMKM01002949.1:0-51839 GCA_008360985.2 Macquaria ambigua
CACACACACACACACACACACACACACACACACACACACCTCTTAGCTGTCTCCGTGTCCTCAGGCCAACAGATCAGTATAGAGTCATGTGGGATGGAAAAGGGCCTCCAGGACAAGAGCGGAGGGGTCAATACAGCGTTCAGAGTAAACACACCGTGGTATACACTGTGTAGTGGCTTAAAAAGGGGATATGATTTCAACACACAAAAAATAAGTCCAGAGCGAAAATCCATTTCAAAAGATAAGGTCTATTTATTTATTTCCATTCGGGCACAGTGTTGTGCACATGTGTGGTTGAACTGCTTTTTGCTGATTAGCAGACATGATAAATAGCGAATAGGAAACCTCAAACAAAGTAACCAGGGAAGTAAACAACTAAGGTATGTATCCATGTAAATATTTACAATACATAATGTAGATAGGTCATAATATAACATGAATGTAAATAAAACGGATATGATAAACTCAGTGACTGAAAACACACACTTTGGTGTGACTCATCATTACCTAAGAGCTGTCAGAGAGGCACGTCCAACATGTCAGTGCCTGGTGAAAATGGTCATGACAGTGGCTTGTAATTTGAACGCATGTTGCTGGAATCAATTTCTACACTTTGTACACAGTAGTGCGTCTGTTTTCACAGAGAGATGGGAAGATGGACACACATTCAGATAAGCGGACCCATTAATCCGTGCACTGTGGCCACACAATCACTGTGTGGTTGGCCCTCTTCTATAGCAAAAGCTGCTCTGCTCTCTACACGCACACACACACTCATTCACACACATACACTCACAGCTAATTTGAATGCTGTGTAAGTACCCATATGGCAAAAACCACTCCCCTGCTCCTCTGCTGCTCAGCCAGCGCAGTTCTCTATATGTGTAATTTGTTTATGACCAGGTTTCATTTAAATGAAGCACAGAGCACTGCTAGAGTCTTTCCTCATTAGTGATGCATCTGTGTTGGGGGACTGGAGACAAAAGCCAGAGGCAGATGAGAAAAAAAGAGTCACAGATCAAAGTCTCAGTGGGAACACAGCACTGCTGAGCTCACCTATAGCTGGGCTACTGGTTATCAAAGACAATAAGAGATAATGTACTGCAGGGCAGCAAGCAGGGAGGGATGAGACACACTTCAGAAGGAGAGAGACAGAAGGTCTCCACAGATATAGGAAGAGACAGACGAGGAGTCTACAGGGCAGATAGGAAACACGCACAGCTAGTTCAAAAGGCAGACAGGAAGTCATATTATTAACAATGTTTCCAGTTAACGGTCTGTCAAGTGAATTTCATGCAAACGTCTGAAACCTTGCAACAAAAAAAAAAAAACAATTAGGTGGCATTTGCATAAGTTGAGTTGATGTAAAAACTGTCAAAACACATCCACAAGAAAAATAGTGTTCTTTAGTGATAGCTCTTAAAGATGAAAACAGAAAAATCAAACTTGACAATACATGACCTATCTGGCAGATAATATTTTAATGTCTGAATGTCTAAAGCTGCCTTTGAACTGTTGTACTACAAAACTGAACAAATCGTGACTTGGCTATGGAGTTTTTCTTTAATTAAAAAAAAAAAAACCTCATGCTTCAAGTGAGCATAACGCAGCTTTTGCTTTGCCAAGAAAAAGTTACAAGACAGACAAGGATGAAGAAACTGAGTTCATGGGGACAGATCACCACCCAGGGGTGTTAAGATTCCATTTGCCTGTTGTATAAAATATCCAAGCCTAACATTCAAATTAAATGAAATGTGTGACAGAAATAAACAATTTAATGAATGGCTAGAGTTGTACACATGTACCTGCTTTGTTCCAGTTTAAATGGCGAGACTGGCTGTGAAAGTAAATAAATAACTGTCTACAGCTACTGTTTCCCTGAGCAAGACACTAACTGCTCCAGTGGGGCTGAGTCAATGTTCTCAAGATGAATAAATAATAAAACTAAGAGACCAAAGGTCTGTATAACTGGACCAATGTCTTAATGAAAAACAACAATTTCTGAGACTTGAAATGCTCTTTTGAGGTCTTAAGTTGATATGATTTAAGACATTTCAATTTTTTGTAGGAGCTGCAGACTCTAGATAACCAGCCTGCCGGGAGGCCGTGTGTTAAAGGCATTTCCAGGCAGCTTCAGTGCAGCAGTGGCAGCAGTCTGCTGAGCTCGCTGAGGTGTGTCGGCTTAACACACAATGATATCTAGCTCCTTCTGAATGGAACCAGACAGTGAAGGTTCAACCTTCCCAACCTCAAGTTCCTCATTCTGATCAGGTGCAGCACCGGATGTCATGATGGGAAACAACTCAAAGTAGAAGCTTTTTTTCTGCACTCACACTCTCTTAGCGAGAGTGCTGAATGTGTGAAATATAAATACAAAAGGAAGTTGATGTTGTAATAACCTGACCTTGAATCATGCATGGACATGCACATGTAGAGATGGGCCAGTACATGTATGGTACATATACACAATGTGGTATTGGAATTGCAATTTTAATTCATACCTCTATGCAAAATCCTTCAACAGTTCTGCCATATTTACATCAAGCACTTCTAATTTCTCCCTGAGTTGCTCAACAAATGACAAGACTGTGTCACATCTCTTGAACTGAGCATAGGCAGGGGGAGCAGAAACGGAAACATCTAAATTTAACACCAGTTCTGTTGTGCTCGTACTGAAAACAGGGTCATATTCTGCTGTGCGGGATTTTGTTGGAGGAAAAGAGTTAAAAGCACATACTTATCTGTATGTTCATACTGTTTTCCATCGTTGGAGCACCACAGGGGTAAGAACCAAATAAAAAGTAACCACAAAATACAATATGATGAAGCTGGTGCGCTGTACAAGACTGCATAACAGTGTACCATCATACTCAAATCAAATTCTCCTAGGCTCCGGCAGATTACTGAGGCAATATTTATATTTTCAAATGGTTACCCTAAGAATAGTGAGACAAAATCACAATCTCAATTCTGAGTGAGAAATTTCAGATTCTCATTTTATCATGCATTGTGCAGCCCTAACACACACACACACACACACACACACACACACACATATATGTACATACACACAGCTGCACTTCTATAGTGAATATTCAGAGGCAGAATGGGAGATTGCACTGACAGTTCTTCCATGCTAAATCTCCTTACTGCAGCCCCCGGTGAGATAAATATAGCCATAACTTGGTCGCTCTCATTTTCTGTTTATCTCTCTCTCTCTCTCTCTCTGGTTTCAAAGTGTAGATTCCTACAATCAACTATTTGATGACTTTGTGATGCTGTCTGCCAGCAGGGCCCATGTTAAAAGGGGCTAATACGGTGAAGGCCTGAAGCCATACACTGTGGAGCGATAAAAATAATTGCAAGACTGTGAGAAAAGTTCCAACAAGTTACTTCCTTAAATGCTGACACATATGCCATACTGTGCTCCTTTGATTTCTGCGCACTATAGCTAGTAGGCTAAGCTAAATCTTTAATGTTTAAGTACCACCCTCATCTCAAAGCATAGCACAGACAACTTGTGGATTATTTGAAAATTACAAAGGGGGTCCCCTAAAATCCACCACTGGGCTGGGCTTTAGAAGGCTGCCTGATGTCCACTATGTGGCTATCCCAAGACATTGCCAGCTTCAAAGTGTTCAAATGCACTGGTAGCAAAGCAGGTGGCAGATTTGAAGTGTCAGCAGCCTCTGGCAACTGCACTTCAACACCATGGGAATTGTTTGCAATGCTGTATTTTCTGTTTCATGGCCAGTTCTGCAGTCTGACCGACTATATTTGGAGACCAGCTGGTCTGCAAGTCCAACTAAACTGCATCTCCTTTACCTATGCATCTGAAGGATTCCAACTGCTTGCTTATATTTTTCTTAAAGTACGTGTGTTCCCAACCAACTCTCCATTTCTGTGAGCACTTCACAACAAGAGTGTGGTTCCAAACATGCCGTGTGTCCTGAAATATGCAAGACCACAAAACTTACAGGCCTAAAGAGAAGCTACATCAGAGCAAGTCGTCTCACCCTAAGTATGTGCATCCATGCACTCTATGTAGATATGAATGTGTGTATGTATGTAGTATCCTGTAACCCAATCTGGTACATACTGAGCAGCCAACTCCATAACATTCAGAGTATTTATTGACATAACTTCGTCTGCTATTGAGGACCTGTTATGCTTACGGAACACTGTTTAAAGAAATTATGTCTAGCTAGTTAGCATAACATTTTGTACTTCAATCATTCAAAGCACCCTGAACTGAAATCAAGTCACAATACCAAGAGTGCTTGTGCTTTTCAGGTTTCAGGCTAAAATCCAGAAAAAGAAAAACTAGGACAGCACTCCAATATGACTTTTTAATATTGCCACACGAACGTTTCCGGCTAAAATCCAGCCGCTGTTCCAGACTGACATGGTGTTTACAACGTCATAAGTGCAAATACCTCAGTTTACCCCAGCGGCGTTTTTAAAAAAAAAACATTGCTGTTGTCTAGTGTTTTTGTTCCTCATAATGGTGGTGAAAGAAAAAAACAAGAGACCATTTTGACAAGAGACCAAGGAGAAGTCTTGTGGTGTCTATTTTTGTAGTCAGCTGTTTAGCAATGGTGTTGTCATGACTTTACAAACATATTGCGTACTCAACTCCCCATGTCAAAACATGTAGACAGGCAAGTGATGCCCATAGGTTTAGATAACTGAATATAAACGTTACTTAGGTACAGCTGATACATTTTTAGCAGGCAGGGGGGTCACCAGCTAAAAATAGCAAGCTTAATATTATATTTGATCTCAACACCCGAGTTATTTTCAGTAGTCACTCTAGAGAATTGCTACGTCCATCTGAGGAAAAACCTATTAACCCCTACACCCTCCTAACCAGCGGAAATTAACACATAGCTGACTGACAAACACTACTGCTCCAGAGCTTCAACTGGTCAGATTCCCTAGCCACAAGCTACTGCTAAAGTGCATGAGTTATAGTTTACTATCAATATGGATAGACTCTGGCATAATATTTAGCAAACATACTGTGTTAACTGTTTCAATGTTGATACATTTCCTGTGAAAGCAGAAACTGCAATAGGATGTAAGACACAATTAACTGAGCAGCGCTGTGGCGATGCACTATAAACAGCAACATAAAAGGAGGTGTTGCAGTAAAGGAAAGGGGGATACACGGCCGCCGTCCTCTCTCTCCTGGCTCACTGACCTGGGACTGCTGGAGAACAGTGATCAACGATCACAACTGTTGACCAGGGAAGAAAGGGGGGACAAGTGTTTCCAAGGCAACAGAGACCACGTGTTAAACATTCCCGTCACGGTGATTGAAGAGTGTCTGTGTGTAGGAATGAGCTGCAGCTTGACAAGAAAGTGTTTGAAGACAATTAATGCTCCTGTTGTGCTCTGTGAGTGTGTGTGTGTGATGTGCACTGGGTGTATACAGCATATGATTGTTTTGTGTTAGAGCATGTCCGTTGTGCTCTGACTGTATACCCTGTCCTTGCATTGTACACAGAGACCGTCTGTTAAGCTGTTTGTGTGATCATACTTGCTTTGTGTGTGTGCTGAGCTCTGTCTGTGTAGGTGTGTATGTAAACCTGAGTGTGTCTGAGTGTTTATGCCATTCTTGTATCTTTTGTTCTCTCTCTCTCCATGGCGTAGCAGCAGAGGACGGCTGCTAAATTTCAAGTGTAACAACAGGGTCAGCTGTGTTTCCATAGCGCTTTATAACATGAATCACACATCACTGCCAGCTCACCTTTCCTGTTTTTGTCTGCCTTGTGTTATGCCATTAAAAAACACTGGAAGTGGTGGCGAAGCCTGCCAAGGAACTGGCATGTTTTTGCCAGAAGACTGTAAAGAATGGTAAGAATTACTGGTAAGGAAGAGCTGATCTAGATTCTGTGAAATTAAACACATTTGTTTTAAATTCCTGCTAACAGACTGGGTGACCCTGATGTTTTAAATTCTACCCTTAAGTTGGCTGTCAGCAAACTCACCAATAAACTTTGGACTTTGTCTGTCGACCACTACTTAGTACCAGAAAGTTTTGTTACAGCCAGGGTTTCCAACATTATGTTTTAGTCTCAGAGTCTGTCTCTCTCAAAACATTTCCAGTTTCCTCCCACTTGATTAACTGACACGTTTAACTACGGACTTTGGATCTATGACGTGTGTGTGTGTGTGTGTGTGTCCCTCTCTCCCACTCCGCAACACAAAGGGGCAGATTCACAGCACACATAGCAACAAGCCCTGATTGGCTGAGAGGCGTCAGTACAGTTCCAGCTGAGGAGAAGCCGTCTTCTGTTTTGTGAACTCAGCTGCTCTTATTCTCCCACTGCCAACAAACACTTGACCCAGACTGACACACCACCTTGCCCTCTCTCTCACACCCATTATTGTCCGCCATAAACAGAGCTGTTGTTTGGAAGCTGAGCAACTCGCATACTAGTGAGGTCACATGGTAGACAAGCTCTGGGCCCCTGGAAAAAACTTTTAATCATGAGGCATGAGCACTTAACAGACAAAACTCATCTCAGCTGATTTCAGAGAGCAGCTATGTACTAGTACGTCTTTCACTTGGTTGTTGATGTGCCCTTGTCTCCCTCTTTCTTACACCCTTCTGGTAGATCAAGTTGTACAAGACAAATTCCTGTAAAGTTTTTTACATGGCTATTGAGCAAAAAAAGTATATTTTCTCATATAGCTCTATGTGTAGCATTGGTAGGCCATCTAGTTTAAACCCACACTTACTGCAGTAAACTTTTGTCGAGTTCATGCACACAAATCCCCTTTGGCTGTTCAGCTTTCTTACAGTATTAGGTCGGTACTGTATGATGAAAGCACCAGTAACAATGGTAGCCTATGATGGTTAGGTAACCATGGTTGAAAGAGCGCCAAGAGTCTGCAGGATTCCACTGCAACCACACTCTATGCCAACTGATTTCAGTGAGCAGCACGCCTTTAACCGGACAGGATTGGTAAAATCAGCCGGTACAGCCTTTGAATCCGATGAAAACCTGCATATTCTCTGACCAAAAAGGTGTAAACTCAAATCCCAAACCTGCTGGGACGTTCTAGGATAATGAGATACAGTATGCTCTCTTCATCTTCAACAACCATCGCAACTGAAGTCCTTGAGCAAGGTACTTAAACCCCCTATTATTCAGATGAGTTGCTCAGTGGCTAAAAGAAGGAGACTGGCTGCACTGGGCAGCTTCCAGGTGAGAATGCATTAGGCTGAGTAAATGCCAAGCAGACAGAAGCTGAAAAACATATGTACTATAAACTTTCCTGAGATCCATGAATACTAAGATGCACAAACACCAACACAATGAGGTAGGCTAAAGGGGACTAAAGTGTAAAGCATGTGCGTGCGACATTTACCTGTTCATCACATTTCATCGCACCTCTCTTAATCTCCCTCTCCTCTTTCCTGAAATGCCAGAAAAATGATCTTCAGATGCAGTGACCTATGGTTTGTTGTGCCCTCCACAGTGCCCTTTTTGACCTTAGTTGCACATACTGGAGATGGGCCCCCTAAGTCCATGTTATTCAGGCAAGAGTGGTCCTTTGCAAACTCATTGTCTAACTAATACGCGTTATGTAACGTGGAGTGAGTAAAGCAGTACTGGACAAGGTGGGCAAAGTGGGAATTACTAAGCCCCAGTTGAGCCAACAATCATGCAGTCCTGCCTAATCTAGCCTTAACAATGTACACTATAGGTACAAACTTTCATTTTAGATTCAGTTTTCACATTTTGATTTTATAGAAATGCCACAAAGTAGTGAATGTACATCCCAATATTGTATCAGGTGCATTGGCAAGAAGGTGAAAACAACATCAAGATTTCTTTATGAGAATGAAAATGCTAAAGATGATCCTCCAAAATAACTACTGAATTTAAACGTGAGCACAGATGGGGTCAACATGACAATGACAACATCTGACACAAAATCTTTACTATAGCAGTTTAAATTTCAGCAGGCTGACTGCTGGTAGCTACAGGACACTAGGGCAGTAGGACAACCCAGCCTCTCTCTGTAACCAGAGCCACCCTGTCCAACATGAATGCACAGGCCTTTGACCCCTCCTCTGCTGCCGATGCCAATTTCCACAAAGGGGAGTTTGAATTGAGCAACCCGAGCAGATAGCTCCAAGGCCCACATGAGGAGTGTGTCAGTTGTGGCACAGTCAAAAAAACAAAAAAACACCTTATCTTTTGTAATGCTGTACTGACTGACTTATCTGCCACAAAAGGCCAACAAAAGCTCTTGTTGATCTTCTCTCCTTTTGGGTGCTCCTCACCTTTCATTAATATACTGTAATTCATTAATTTATCATTTAGAACCTTCTTTTGTCAGGACTTGTGAAACTCAAAGTTACAGCTCCTTGACCCCCAAATTCAACACCAGCATTCATTAACAGCACATTACCCACAGTAACTCTGCTGAGTAAAGGGAAAAAGAACATTTAACCCAGTTCAACAGGACAGACTGACTGTCAGCTGGTTTGTTGTGAGGATGAAGCAATGCTGGGGGTGATAGGGGAATCACGTCACTCAATGGTGAGGCCGCTTGTTGGCCTGAAAGCGATGAGACAATGGAGAAAAGGAAAGGGGAGAGATGAGTCTCAAATTAACTTTACCTCACACTGCTGTTAATAAACAATGTGCTCAACGCCTCCACAATGAGCCCCTGAGGTACTCTCCGTTAACACACTGTGTAACCATGATTCTATTGTTTTAAAGGAATGGTTCACATTAGAGATAGATCAATTATCGCTTTATGCAGATTAACTGGCTGATATTAGATTTGTCTTGATTAATCAACCCCCAGTATGAATGCACAGATTTACAAGCCATAGAAAACAACATTCTTCAACCCAACTATCTTTTTTTCTTGTTCTCTCTCCATACTGTTATCAGACATTTCATTTCTTAATTATATTTCTTCTATTATGGTCTTTTCATACTATACCACAGCAGGACATTGTCAGCATGGGAACAGAGAAACAGATGAGATGTGTGTGTGTTGTGTGTCGGTCTGGTGTATGAACCTGATTAAAGTGCTGCTGGCTTGCATAACACTGTGTGGTGTCTGGTAACACAGACCTTAAAAGCTGAAGAGGATTCCACCCTCTTCAGGGTCAATCTAGACCGTCTGTCACATTAACTAGTCGTAGGAAATCAGTGGCATCTGACTGACAAGGCACTAGTTTCTTTATTTCCTCATTAATTTAAAAGGAATTCTGTTGCTGTTTTGCTCTATGAACACTACTGCCTTGACTAGTTGCATATGTTAAAACATTTTTACTTTTATCACAGGAGTGCTGTTCTTCACAGGTGTTTTTTATGACCTCAGAGCACCAGCAGGAGTCATAGCAAGCGCTGCTCTTCAGCAACTGTGAAGCACTAAAATGTCTGGTATGGGGCTGGGCGATATAGCTGAAAAACCTATCACAATATAATGTTTTATTTCAGTCGATATCGATAATTATTGAACATTTTTAATAACCTAGTTTTAATAAAGACCAGGAGAAAAAATGTTGAATTTAACCACCTTACTTTGAATTTAACCACTTTATTTATCAAGGCACACAGGTAATAATTTAATAAAGGTCAATAAGGATAAAGGAATGATCTCACCTTGATACACATTACACACATACAAAGGTGGAAGCCACTAAGATGATAAAATAAGTTTGTTGTATTTCCGCTCTTGGTCGGGATGGTTGTCCTGCACAGTTTACACACAACGGTGTTCTGATATTGGTCAGACTTCAAAAAAAAAAAACTGCCATGCTGGCGAGCTGTCCTGTCCTTTTTATTAACAATTTTCTCCTCACCGAACAACACACCTGTTAAATGATTGGCTGTTTGCGTGTCACTCGTAGCACGCTCCATTATCAAGGGATATAATAGGCTGTTTATGAGCCAGGGCGTATTCGTTATGTGCTTTCATGGCAGTTTGCATTTAATGCATTTAAGTGAAACTATCAAACATTCTATCGAACAATTTTCTTATAGCTATTGATGAAGTGTCTATTGCCATCGTTCTCCGACCTGATGTGGACTCACACAATTGCAAAAATTGAAGCATAGGCTATTTCTTTATTGAGGCAGATGACCTAAAACACTCCAGTTACGCTCAGAAAACAGCGTTGCTGTGTGTGAAATGGCCTTACACTACAGCCTCACTTTTCCTTTATTCAAAGTATCCAACAGAAATATATCTGCAAAATGTCTTTATCAAGCAATCAATATAAGTATACTGATAAATCTGTCAGGCCCTACTATCGCCTATTTCATTCTTGTGTGTATAGTAAATCAACCTAGCTCTATTTCTGTCAATATGCTGTTTGTCTAGATATTATCAGCAGATGGTGGTGGAGGTGGAGGTGTTAAGTGCTGAGGTGTTACAGTAGCTGAAGTCTACATGATGTGACAGGAGAGGAAAAGGAGAGGAGGGGAGAGGGAGATAGGACAGGGAAAAGAAGAGCAGTGGAGCGAGGCGTGGAACAGTTGATTCACTACAAGGTCAGAGAGAGACAAAATTGCCTGTACAGGGTCTTCCCTCCCTACAAATCTTGCAGAACAACAATAATCACACATCCCTCCCCTAACATACTCTTATGCAAACACTGCTGAGATTAACAAGAAGCTGTCATTTTGGTTTCTCAGTTACAAAAATAACTGACACGGTGGAAGCATGAGAAAGAAATACTCGAAGCGTTCGTGCCAGACATGAGTGTTTTTCTTTAGTATGTGGTTTCTGAGCAAGGCGGGCTAGTCCCACAGAACTGGTAGCAGATTATGTCACATCAGGGATTAATACTAGAGTGGAAGGAAGGATGCACTATAGAGGACACCAGGAATTCATAGTTCATGGCGATAAAGTCCCTATACTACAAGTTATTGAGTTTTGGCAACTTTGTTTACATATTTTACTAACCCTCCTCAGTGTGTTCAGCATTAATCTTAAAGCTTATAATTATGCAAAGTTATGAAACTAACTGCCTTATAACATTTTAGCTACTTCAGACTTTTTCAAGACCCACAGATACCTTGAAGAAGAGACACAAATGTATAACTGAAGACAAACTGAATATGCCAGCCACACACAAACAGAAATAAAGACACAGAAACTGAAATGCACTGAGAGAAAGAGACATATACAACACCACCCCTACCAGGAGAAAACCACCAGGTCCAGATGGCTCTTCCTGTTCCTGCAGAGCTGGCTGCTGGTTGGCTATGAGGAGCCACAGGGGCGGGAGGATGTGACGAACACAAAAGCGATGACATCACTGGCTCAGTGGCACCCTGGCAGCAGAAATATGACCCATGCTGCTACCTTCAGCCAGTCCAGCACTAAGTCTGGGTGGTGTATTTTGGTGCGTACGTATTGCTTGTTAACAATGAGCCTTAATAGGGAGTAGCTGTACTAAATATGTGCACCTGCTTTCATGTGTGTGCTACTTTAAGCATAAAGCCTATATATAAATATCTGTATAGGGTGACAGTGCACTTGAGTATGTGTCCTGATAAAGGGCTGGTGTGCTAAATAAAATGTTCCAACATTATGTAAGAGAATTGCTGGACTGGGAGGACTGGGTGCTCAATCCCATGCAGCGGCTAGGCAAGGCTAGGCTACTTACAGTCAAAGCTGTCACAACAGCATTGATTTAGGCTGATTACTCCGGGGGCCAGGATAGTAACTCACAGCTGAATGCCTACCCTGTATTGGTATTCATTGCGAAAGGCAGCTCTGAATCTCGCTGTACAATGGGGAGTCCGATATCCATGTTCAGTGCAGCTGGGCCAGCAAATAGCAGTGGTGTTGTATCAAAAAGGCAATACGGTGAAACACTTATGTTGAACTAGCTGATGAAATGCATACCTACTGTAAGATTGTGTAAACAGGAAACGCGACTGGACCTTTTAAATAAATCTCAATGAAATAAAAAGTTATGGTTTTCAGTGTATCTGTGTCTGTTGTGCTTGGTTTCCAATTGTCATTTAAGAAATGACACATGACAGGATGTGTTGTGGAATTTAAAAAAAAAAGACAGCACTAGTTTTGATGTAGCTAAAAACCTTGAGAACACACAGTAAATAAAGGAGTCAATCAAGAAAGGGAGAAAAAAATATACAGATGGACTCCAACTGTGTGAGAGGAGTAAAAGAGAACAGAGCTCTTGTTGTGGCTGCCTCCTGCTATGGGGTAAATCACTACCGAGGAGGAGGAGGAAAAGACAACACAGGACTAGACAGGTGCTGTACAGGACAACAGTGTATGTCGCTCTGCGTTATCTGGATCTCTGGTCAGTGAGAGTGTATACTCTGATCCGCTGGCATGTGGCTGGGACATCTCAGGGCAGCTGTAATCTGGCCGAGCGCACGGCAGAAGGCAGGCAGCGGAGTAAGTTGGGTGGGTAGGGGGGGTAGACTTGTATTCCAAGTCCTCCTTAAAGGACTAATAGCTCCAAACAGGAAGCACCACCAAACAAACACACCAAATAGCATTACAGGGAGCAGGAGCACAGTGCTGAGGCTTGCCAGCTGACTGAGTTTCTCCAACATGACTAGCTCTGAGGTCATCTCTGTGTATGTTATTTAATGCGTGTCTGAAAGCGGGGGAGAATGAGAGCTGTGGTTGAGGGCCTAAAGGAGGAGGCACTCAGTCATCATTCTTTGCTCTTTGCTCATACATTTCACCATATTCACCATGTAATGCAAAGTCGTTTTTATTTGTAACGTCCCTTCACTGATTTGGTTGCGAAGAGGACCACAGTGGAGCAAAAACAGCCTATTTTTATGGTGTAAACAATTCCAATGTGGTTTTGGAATCAAACTTTGCCCTTCTACGTGTGGACACAACACATTAAAACAAAATGATGTCTTTAAGGATACAAATAAAACTCAGCTTTTAACCACTATCCAGCTGAAACAGTTTAAAACCTGATACGACAAGCCATGTTCTCCCCGACTGGTGTAAACAGGTCCCAAGTTTTCCACGGCTGCTCTTTATGGGACCTGTAAAAGCTGTCAGTTGAGCCACATGGTTCAATGGTAGAGCGCTTATTAGGGCCAATAGCAGCAATCTGTTGCGTACTCTGCTACACTCACTCTTTCTCCTCACACCCGCACGCACTCACACACACACACCATCCTGACTCACAGCTCCACTCACAGAAAAACAAGGGGGTCAGATGACTCCGTTTAGGCCCGTAGAACATAAGTGCTCCTCTTCCCCCTTTACAACAAAAGCATGGTTCACAAAGTGCCACAAAGAGATGCTGCATGAACATGATTCTGCTCATCTGAAGTCTAAATCCTTTGTTTTCATCAGGAGCTGAGGTCTTTGAAGACCTAGACCGATGCTGCTTTTTTCTTTGGATACCAGTTCTGATACCCGAACACTGGGTATTCGCTGATTCAGGGTTTCCAACTGATACCACTGCACCTTTTTGTTTTTCAGTTTTAAATATGTATATCACGCGCTATTGAACCAATTAGGATCATTCTTCCAAATTTAAGGTAACATGAGGCTGTAACTAGAGATCATCTCTTAAGTGTATGTGGGGATATTCATTCACAAACATATAACACTTCTGAATTTTTAAAACCATGTTGTTCTACAAGCTTTTTAAAATTGTGTTGTTGCAGCAGTGACCAAGAAACAACACTTAATTTGGATTGGTCACATAAGCCTGATATGGGATCTGTTTATTAAGATCAACATCAGCAGAGATACTGATTTGATATGTTTGATTTGACTGATTTGATCATCACTAGTTCACCACAGCCCCCTCTCAAGGTGCTAAAGGTGGAGCGAGAGCCATGGCTTGACTTTTCACACCCACCTGATCAGGAGGTCACAGCCTGTGAGACTTGTTGAGGGAGTATTAGTGTTAGATGCACATGTCTGGACTTGTTCAGCTCTCCCCTTCAAACTATAGACTCTCTTAGGAACCCTCAATCCAGCATCAGAGCAGTGTGCTGAACTCAACCTTGCTGTGGTCCAGGCTTCTAAGGAAACTACCCCTCTCACCACTGCAGTCCCTTTCTCTGAGAGCAGGGAAAGGTGAGAGGCAAAAGAAGGAAGGCTTCTGGGCTACAAGCAATCTGGTATATCCACCACAGGGAACGGTACAGTATGTTCAAAATAACAATAGCCCCACAGTGTCTGCCAGTCAAACAGGGAGCTACTGCTGTGGAGCAGCTTCTACTGGCACAAGCTTTCATAATTAGAACATGACAGTGAGAGAGCCAACCTGACATGGCAACAACATGGTGAAGAACAGCCTCGCTGTAGTAACGTGCCTTTTAAGCCAACAGTTCTCAATCTTTTTGGCTGATACAAGGCAGACACATACACGCACACACACTGAGTATTTGGTTGTAAATCATCTCAATATCCCCCAATTTGAGAGTCAATTTCCCAACCAATCCTACAACATACAGCAGCAGTGTTGCTGTTCACAGACAGTTGACCCAGCATGCTGTGCTGCATTATTAGGCTATAATTACACAACACAGTGGCAGTCAGTGTGCCCTTTACACTGGCCAGTCACATCACACAGATGTCTGGGTCACTGCTTCTATATAAAGGCTTAAGATCCTTCAGTCAAGGGAAGTCAAGGCAAGGTTGGGGGTAAAGTCTAGGCCCATATAGGGCACATGTTTACTGTTGTTGTGGAGTCCCATTACCAGAATATTGTGCTTTAAGGAAGATCCCACTCAGGCCAGTCAGGAGCCTGACTGCAGTTTCATAACCTATGCAAACACACAGACTGTCCCTGATTGACTGCAGCTAATCTCATCATGACTGAGAACAGTGGCCCTTCATTGCTTCCAAGTATGGTGCTATTGTGTTGTTGACAACGGATCAAGTCACCAGTTACCCTGGATCACAAACAACTGTGTACAGTCAATCACAAAGTGAATCATTCAGCTTACAAAATAAAGGAGCTTATACAACACCTAATGTTAATTGTGTCAGGGCAGAGATTAAGGTACTGAGATACCTGTTACAAATTAATGCAATGGTAAAATTAGCATAATCACATTGAAACAAACAAGGGTGTCCCCTCTGTCCCTGTTTTACCTCATGCTGCAGATACAGCGACATGTAAACAGGTTGCAGAGCATACGGCAGGAGCCTCATTTCCACAACAGGGTGGGTGTCAAGTACATTTTGCAGCAGCCCTGTGCAAGAGACTGTCAAAACAAGAGCTACTGGAAAAGGGAACAGCACTTGGCAGAAGAGGATCTTGCAGGTTATATGTTGATGCAAAAATGGGGAAAGGACACAGCTGACATTCGCGCTAACATCCAAAACTAGGGCACTAAATGTGTTGTATGTACACGTCCTCATTGACTCAGGTCAGGCTTTGTTAATTCACATAACCAGTGACCAGGCTGACCAGCTGTTACATAATTCCCTGGCCTGAATCTTCTCAGGGGAATGGGTACAGTCAGTCCACTAAAGCTGGAACTGCACAGCTTGCCCACACACTGACTGGCCATCAAGTCCACTCCACATGTGTCTGTGTGTCTCTGGTGCTCCACATACCTCGCTCGGGCTTCATGTTGTCCAGTGTCATCAGGTTTGCTTTCAGGGTCTCTTGCAGGGTCTTCTCAGTCTTCTCTTTTTCTATCTATCACACACAGCCTTGGCAGCAACACAACGGTGTCTGGACCCCCCCCAAACCCTCTGTGACTGAGACCTGCTGTATTAGCTAAGCAATAATATCAGCTGTGAAGCCTGTGTGTTGGTGCCAGCTGCCCCCTACCCAACAACAAAGCATTGCTTTGTTAGCATGCTACTGTACGCTTCCATCGAGTCGCACTGTATTGTCCAACTGACTAACACAAAGACAGCTGATAGCGAATGCCAGTTACAGCCAGCGTTAGGTAATGCAGTTGTCAATCTGCTTGCTAGCGAGTAACCAATCTGACTACTAGTAATTTAACTAGCAAGCTGGCTACTCTTACAGTCCGTCTCGAATTCCACCACCTGAACCACAGTTACGTCGCGATGCATTTCTGTCTCATCTCCTGTAACGTCGGCTCCTCGCAACGGCACCCTGCCAGGACTGGGGGGTTGCTAACTCAGCAGTGTTAGCTAGATAGAAAACACAACTAACTTTATCGTTACTGTGTGGTTAAGCGTCTACTGGCGACGACGACCTCCCAAACACCCCAACCCCCACGGTAGCACAGGTAGCCACAGCTCGGCTACAAACACCGATTCCGATGACGGACGGTCTCGGTATATATATATATTTTTTGCTACGACGAGAACATAATCAGCGTATCATTCTTCTCACGAAATGTTAGCCGTTATGGACGACTTTCTGTCCATCCACAGCGTCCGCACCGTCGCCATCTACTTAACGTTAAAAACGCCACCTGTACTGACTTCCTTTGCGATCTTCATTAAAACTTTTCAAACCAACAACAAATAGCCCGACTCTGCTAGAACGCTTCTGCAACACGGCAACCCTTTTCCCGCGAGCGTTAACTGAGTAGCCGTTGCTATTTTACCGCTGACAGGCCAGTTGACTGCTAAAACTACAAGACTAGCTCGATACTAATATTATTCAGGCGAAATGCAGATGAAAGGAACAGTGAGTCCTCCTAGTCGTGATGATGCTTACAGTCTGCCTCCCCTCCTCACTTCCCTCCCCACCGCTTGTCAAAACAGATCAGTGCAGCTCCAGTCACGTGTCCCAACAACAGCCCCAGTCGTCACTTCCCTCTCTGCCAGCCTCGCATGAACTCGCAGCCATAGCAACCGACAAGTGGTACCAAAACTTGTGAGGAAGACGCGCTGTGTCCGATGAAAACAGACAAAAAAATAAAATCCCGACCTGAGTTTCTTGCTTTCACAGTTCTGTAACGTTAAAGACAACGGGCGTTTGAGTGGGGAAACGGGATAAACACGATATGGGCTACTCTCCGTAAGCTGATTGGTCAGTGAAATTCGGTGCGCGTTCACGTGCGCACGTGAGGGTTCGTTTTTTTCCGTCGTGAACATTTTGTTCTGGTTTACTTGGCGTGTATGTAGCCAAAGATCGTGTGTGTTTAACATAACGCTGTTATATGTTGTAGTACAAAATCCTGACTGGCTGAGAGACTTTTAAAGCCATTGAGAAGTTCCTCACAAAGGCACCACATTATGATTATTACATTAGATATGAACTTTTGATTCTTTGTGACTTTTAAAATTAAGGAATGTTTTCTTTTTCTTGTGTAGCCTATATTTCATACAAATAAACTACCCCATTTGTTCCTTGTTATAATGTTCCAGAACCTAAGAAATGCAGGATGTGGTCCAGTGTCATGTTGGTACAAATACAAAAAAAGGGCAGAGGGAGAGCTCTTTGTTTTAATCTCTTCTCTGCTAAAACCTCTTGGCACAAAGGCAAAGGCCAAAATGAGGACAGGAGAATCTGCTTCACAAATCTGTTTGGCAGCTGCAGTTGCACTTTGTGTGTTATTGTTGTTTGCTACACACAGATAGACTCTACAGAGTGGACTTGAGCTTGGTTAAAAATGACTATTATTGTAGTATTTGGATAGACTTCTGAAAAAGAAAAAAAGGACTATAACCTATTGTTAAATAATTAGTGCCTATTGAATTTTAAATTGACTGAGTTGTCCTTCGTTTCTGATACCAGAGACAAGTGACCCAGAGGATGTAGGGTCATAAAGTCCACAATAACAATGCAAATCTACCAGCTGATTATGGGCATTTATCTGGCGAGGGAGCAAAGTTTACAAAGTTAGTCTACTGTCACTGATTTACACCAAAATGATGTTTAAGTGAAAAACCAACTGTTGTTTAACATCGTGGTTCCTACAATTTGTAATATATATCTATGAGCCAGTCTGGGATCCTGCACATGACAAAACCAGCTCACATAGGAAACCATCTGGTGTCCTATCAAGGCGTTAGCTCAGAAACCGGTGTATAAGTGGTGCTGTCCGGGGTGACTGGGGGATTGTTGGTGGCGGTCGGGGGTTAAAGATACTGTGTCAAAGCTATTGTTCAGTTGTTGTCAAAGGAAATATTGACAGCAGACCAACATGGCATGCCAATAGTATTAACTACACGGGGACTACAAGGGGAATTCTACGATTAATTCAGATTTCACATATTTTTATGTAATATTGTACAAATCAGTTATAATTTGTAAAAATGAGTAATTCTCTCTTTAACATAAAACACAGAGAGATATTGTACAGTGAATGCAGACCTCTGTGGTTGAAATGCCTTGCAAACCTTGTCGTAGGAATAATCCACCATCACTGACTTTCATTCCAGTTTTAAAAATGGCATGCTTGTTGTGTAGCAGCTTTGTGAAGATCTGCCACTTTGAGGTGCGCTGGTGCTCAAGCTGTAATTTTCTTCTGTTTAATTGTAGTTCTGCAACTAGCCAATCACAGCCCAACCTGGAACAAAGAGGTGTGTTATTTAAAAAAATCTTACGAGTGTGAAGGGGAAGCTGACATTTTAAGCTGTGGTTTGCAATGAGCTGCAAATGCCTGCAACACAGTTAGGGCTGTGGTTAGTGTGATGATGTCATTAAGAGATAAATCCTGGAGCTAACAGTAGCGACTCCTAGAAAGCTATGACAACACCCTTGCTGATTTTAAAGAGATATGGGGACATTTCCTGATTCACAGCTGGAAGATTCATTCATGTAAAGCTCATTTGGATTTAATATCTGAATCCATAGTGCACAGTGTTCAGTGTAAATGAACCAAACATCATCAAGTATTGATTCTCTGATTTCTAATGTTGGGAGACAGTTGTCTGTGTTTGTAGATATAGATTTTAGTGTCAAAAATGATCAGAATAGTGGGTTTAAATTATGTTCTTTTAGTGTGAATTTCCCCTTAAAGAATGTTACATGCAAACAAGGAAGTTCTTGTGTTTTGAAAAATCAATGTCATAGCCCCATCTAGTGGCGGGGTACAAGTAATGCAGCAAATAAAAAGAAAAAATACCACTTGTATTATCTATCTATCTATAGCTACAGTAAAAATGAGAAAGGAGACGGGGGGAGGCAGGAAGGCAACTCCAGAGACCGAAAGAGAAATGTTGTACAAGTAAGAGTGCCTCTGAGGTGAAACTGTGCGGACATGTTGCCAGGTGCTGGGACTCCCTTGGGTCACTGTCCTGTGACTCCTTAATCCTCGTTCAAGGCAATTACATTCATAAATAAGAGATCGTCCTTCATCTGTCTGGCACACTGCAGCGCCTTTATTCAGTGCATTTTGACCCATTTAAAGAGCTGAAAAGCGTATACACACACACATATGCTCACAAATACACTGCAGAATAGTTTATTGATTTGTAGCAGGTAACAAAAACTCATGAGCTTTATTTATCTTTAGAGTTGCAAGTAAGGTGCATGACTGTAATGGAATTATATCATGTTCTTGTTCACAAAAGCAGAATACATTTTGCAGAATTATTTGTTTTATGTCTTTTGTATGTTTTTCTTCACACAATATTCACCATGCAGGTTATTGTCTTCACACATAGTTCAGCTGAGACATCTTACACAGTTCCTCTGGTATCATTGCATCCTAAAGGAGAAGTATTTCCAGGAATGGGTCTAGTTTGGCTTCTTTGACAAGCTGGACAAGTGTTGGTCCAACCGTGGGGCCCAAATAGAGGCGAGATCTGCAGTCCAATGGCTCAATGTTTAACTGAGAAATGTAACTTGGTATTTGACCATCAAGAATTTGAATTCAACTTCCCGTGTTTGGAAATTTAGCCAGAAGACAAACCAGTTTCACCAATATATGTTAGCTTCCCCTATCCATCACTTTTGGGTGATGGATTACTAACAGGTGGATTTGTGAGGTTTAACACCACAAACAGAGGAAACCACCTGAAAAATCTATTTAATTACTACTTTTATTGTTGTGGCGCTGAGTTCAATCACTGAAATTACTGATGGGTTGAAGTGTGGATGTCCCAGCTTGGCTTGATTCATGTGCGATTCTGTGTAGCTGAAGGTAAAATATATTAAAGCTATAACGATGATCCAGATGACTTCGCTGATCTCATTTATAAATTATAATTGTGATTTTTGGATCATTTAAAGGGCCACATTACCTTTCTTTTCTGCCCTTTGGAATTCTAATCTGGCTGACTATTTTCAGCAACATCCGATCTTTAAAGGAAATGAAATGGTTAAATATACCTACTCCAACATTACTATAAGGCAGTGCACTGTCAGAGTGGGTGTTTCCATTGCCATTGGTGCTATCCATATTCTATAGGTTGGCTTATGCATTCATTGCTGTGAAGGGTTAAGGTGGACCACAAATGACATGACACAGCAGTAAATAAAGAGATGGCTAAGTTAAGAATAACTGATTGAAGATTTTACAGCTCTGTAAAATTAGCAATACTTTACTACAATACTGAGACACATTTTGAATGAATTCACCTTTGTTGTGGGTCTGTGGTTCATTGCAAAATTTTATTCCAAAATTAGCATTTTACCATTTGAATAAAATGAACATCCCTTTACATCCCTTTTTCCTAAAATACTGAAGTTTGTAATTAATGACTGGTTTAAGCAGGTAAATGTTTCCAAATGTATATAAAACATTTTCAAGTAAAGACACGTGATGGGAATACATTGATTCAAGATTTTTACAGGAACACAAACGTGCATATGTTTTTGAAGATGGGGCCCCGAGTGCAAATGAACCTTCTAACCCTGACAGCATATATGACATAAAGTATCCACTGATCTTCTGAAGCTACTTGTCATTCAGGTTCCCATCCAAGACAGACTCATGTGCCCGCTTGTCTTGTCCTCTACTTCCTTATCTGATTTGATGTTTTATTGATTCAATTTGCCTGTCTGAGCAAAAGAAATAAAAAATACAAAGCACACACACCAAATATAAAATAATAATAACAAGAGCCAGAATTCAGAAGCTGGAAATACCAACCGTTTATTTTCTACTTTTTGTGACTACAGAAATGTTGAAACATTTGAACACTGAAAAAAGCTGGATGACATCATCACTTGCTTCTCAATTTTCTTTCTTTTTTTTTTTTTCATTTGCTTAGCAATCACAACAGATGATATTGCACGGCACTGAGAAAGCAGTAGCAAAGCCTGGGAAACAGCAATGACAAATCAAGTCATGAGACATGGAGTTATACATCTGAGAGTAACACCGACAGTATTGCCTCTCTGGCACACACGTGCGCACACACAGGCACTCGCGCGCACACACACACACACACACACACACACACACACACACACACACACACACACACACACACACAGAAAACTGAAGAAGCATTGTGAGTTGAGAAAGAGGCCAAAAGAAAGAGATCAAGTTTGACACAAGAGCACAAGGCGGACGAGAGCAATGAGATTCCGTTTTGAAATGCAAGTGCAAGATGAACTACTACTGTAATCTATTCCTAAATGTCTATGACAACAAATATGCTTGTTTATCAAAACCCTTCAAGCATCTTTGTATATGAATAGCTGGAGGACACCCCTCTGCGGGTGAGAAACTAGTTCCCCAGCGTAAGAGATCCAGATGATTGTCTTAGGCGCCGCAGTATTGTTATGAGACTTGTAGCCAAGCTACCCATCACATGGGAACTCCTTGTGGACAAAATAAATAACAGAAAATGGGAAAATGGGGAAAAAATAGATCCACACTGCATCATCCATTCCCTCGTTAACACAGGCCTTTATAACTGTTCTGTAAGCACTTGTACACTGCTGAAAAACGTTCACATTCTCCATTCTGTTACACAATGACTGCCTGACATGCTGATGATGTGATCTGTCCTGGACGTCTTGGTGATGACCTTCAGTCCTTGGAGAGATACTGTGCTGTCTGCAGTACTAACAGTAAAGCCTCTGACAGCCAGAGGGAGTCAGACTTACTGTTGTGATATGCACCAATCAGCCACACACATGCAGACACACCAGCAGTACACACAGATCTGAACGATGGACGAACACACAGTAAAGAAACACACGCAAATGAGCAAACACACACACAAGCACAAACTGGCATATTACCTCAGCAGTACTTGACATTTGAGTTGCGCACACACACTCATCCACACAGAGAAAAAAGGAATGAGCAGTCCAGGTGATCGTCCCCATACACACTCACACACTGATTCCTTGGTAAGGTTCTTTGCAGTTTTATTAGACTTTGCTCATAGTCATTACACGAGTACGTACCAAAAGAACAGATACTAGATGGAGCGAGGCGGCAGTGCCACGGGAATAAAAACAGACCCAGCTCCGTGGCACAGCCCCTGGCAGACCGGCTGCCCAGCCTACACTCCACCTCACTCTGCGCATGAGACAGCAAAGTGAGCAGGACTTGTAGCCCTCGTTTCAAATGCTTCAGATTGTACATTGAACAGGAGATTCCCCACATGGTAGAGTAAGCTTGTCTACATAGCCCTACGCCTTCTACATTCTATACCCGTGCGAATGGCAAATCAAAACTCAACAAGTCTACCTCACAAATGCCAGTGCTTTTCAACATTATACACAATTTTTTTCCAATTTTTGGTTTGTTTTAAAAATCTTTGGATGTGCAGTAATACCCATAAAATAACTGTTTTTAAAAAGTCAAAAGAATAGAAAAAACACACACACACGTACACACTGCTTTTTGCCAGCTGTTCAACAAAGTAGCTCCTGTATAACTTTGTCTGCGTTGGCAAAATCAACTGTCTGGGTTTCTGGCAGTGTTTAAAACACACATTGAAATGCCGGCTAGGATTTAGCTGAAGAAGAATACAAACTACTCCTTTGTTATATCTAAGCGTGGGAAATAAGGCTGTAACATAAAACTGTCTTTTTTGTTTGTTTTTTTCAAAAACCTACTATATACAAATCTAGAGTTTCTACAAATGCATAAATTAAAGCAGTGGTTAACCATTACAAAAATGCAATTAAATTAAAATCACAACACAGAAGTAGAGAAAAGGGAAAATATGAACACAATATCACAGCAGTTGGTTTTACCCTGTAAAAGCAATAGTCTACCATCATAATATTGGCATAACCCAATGTCTGATAAAAAATACGCTTCTCCCTCCATCCCTTAAGTTTCATACATCACCCCTGAAACTTGTCCTTTTGTGACTTGAAACAGAGCACTTCCGCCAAAAAAAAACCACAACAACTTCAAAATAGATAATCATACAGCTTTTTGAAGTAACAATAACAGTTACCACACGAGTGGAGTTCTGCCTTACTCACAGATAGACGTCTCAATGCAGAACTCAAAGGAATTATTACTATGAGGTATTCAGAGACATTGGTAAAGACATGCACGGCCAGAGTGCTGGACCTTCCTACACACAGCAGAGAGACAAGGAAGGCTGGGGGGAAGGAGGGATGGAGGGGTAGAAGGGGGCAGGGGGAGAGGAGAAACAAAGACCTTTGGTTTAATCTGTAGAAGTGGACAACAGAAATTCCTTTGGTATGTTTTCATTGCATGGTTGCGCTGGCGAAAGCACCACGGTGTGATTTAAAAAAAAACCTTTTCCTTGTTTCTTCAGTAGTGGCCCTTCTACAGGCTGAGGTATTCACAGAGTCAAAGGTGAGAGGTCAACAGCGGTTTAACACTTTGGTTCAAGCAAGGCACTCGTCCTGGGAGTTTTAGAAAGATTGCAACACGTCTGCTTCTACTTTCAGGAACATGTCTGCCTATAGTTGAGTCAACAATTCTGCTCATGGCTATGTCAGCTTGTCTGCCTTTTGTCATGTAAAGATGTCTGACCTATTCGGTGGATCAATATTATCAACCTATAGATACACACTAAGAGGCTGGGTCAAGTAGAAGACACTCTGGCGGGGTACTCCATCAAATTCACATAGATTATTTTGAAATTGATCAAGAACCAAACTAAAACTTGAATTTTTTATACTGCCACAATGTCAGCTTTCCCATCTGAATCTGTCTTTTCTGCCAATAAAGTGGTAGACATGAATACTTTGGTACTGCTAACAAGCACAGAGAAAGACTGATCACATTGCTACTGAAGAGAGTGCGCCGTACCCCGCAGGCACCTGCGTGGCCGCTTGTGTGTATCTATGGCTAGATCAGCATATCCGCCTATAGCTACATCAGCATGACTATCTATGGAGCTGTAATCAGAGCACAGATGAAGCAAGAGCACGCATAGCAGGGGTGCATGGGTTAAGTGCAGGTGGGAGGGGGAGAAAGGGGAGAAGAAAGGAAGAGAGGGGAAGAGAGAGCGAGAGGAGATGGGGGGAGGGGGAGACATACAACATCCTTTAACACCACTCATAGAGGCCGTGCAATGAGAAAAAATCTTTGGTTATCTTTGGTATCATCAAAGTGATAGAAATCACGTATGGAACTTGAGTGAGGTAGCATCTTTGGTTCACACTATAAAACATCAGCAGGTCTTGACACATTTTTGTTTCTTGTCGTCTTTTTGGTTTTTTTTTTCTTTCAGAGATGAAGAAGCAGCTCTCTCTCTCTCTCGCCTCTCCTTCAGCGCTCGTTCTGATGGATGTAGAGCTGCTAACCCTGGCCATGAGGAGGATGACGGCAGGGGGCCAGCTCAATATATTTAATGATACGCTGCCCTGGGCCAGCCCTGTGTAGTGCTTTCCTCCTAGTGCTGAAATGCATAGCTTACCAGGAGAGCGGAGGCGGGAGGGTGGTGGGTGGGGGGCTGGGGATTGGCAACAGGCAGGGTGGTGGTGCTTTTGTATTCAGGTGACGAGCTGACATTGCTGTGTAAGCGCCTGAAAGTGATTTGATCATTGATATCATCCCCTCCACCCAACATCTTTGATGAGGGGATAAAATCAAATACGCATGAAGCACTCGGGGACGACGGAGAGACGCTGAATGCTTATTATTAGAGTGGTGACACAGTTTGTCCTAAAAAAAAAAAACCCAACAACCCTCAGAGGCCGTCTGTCTCCCTCACAGTGTCAAGACCACACATAGAGCATCGGAGCCAGCATCTTCTGTTTTCACCTTTGCAGAGAAAACTCACTACTGAATGGATCAGTCTTTGTTTGCCAGCTGCTGGTATTTGAACATATCACCTTGAGCTAAATCTGTAGGCATTAGCTAAACAGGCTCATAGGGAAAGGATGTATCTGTAATGATTAATCTTCACAATGAGCATTTACAGGAACATTCACTAGACTGTGAAGATATAACAGGAATATTTAGTTTGATTCAAGAAGGCATCTATAAGGCAAATGTCAATAGTTAATTTTCAGGGTTGTGTCATATAATATTTCCGTTTGCAGGGAACATACATTTAAGTATGACTCAAAATGTTGTATGAACCATAAGCAGTAACATCCTCTTCTTCGTGGCGACTAACTAACAGTCTCTCTCAGTAGGTAAGGGAGCAAATGAGGTAAAAATACTTGAGATTATCAACTACAAAATACACTCTTTGGTCAAATTACTTCAAAGCAGGTTCTTAAGTGGTTTGTATTTCTAAGCTGCATGAGAGGCTTCAGGGTGTAGAAGGCTTTGGTTTCTCTTGTTTAAATTATTCAACGCTTCAGCATGTTGGAAGAAAGCACTACCATGTGGGTTGAGGTTAGGGTTTGTTTTTTTTTCTTTTTGGTTTGGTTTAGGGTTAGCAGTCTACGCATGGGCATTTCCCTGTCTGTCTGGAATGCTTGATAGAAAGACAGACAGCTGGACAGACAGACAGGCAGACAGTCCACCGCCACCGATCCAAACAAGGTTGCACAACAATCCAGTCGCTCCTGTAGGATTTCGTTTTGTCTTTAAAGTTGATTGGCCAATCCCACCGGAGCTCCACATTCTGGCTGTTTTTCGAGGGTGTGGACAGCTGCAGATCAGACTGCCAATAGGCTGATTAAACCTCCATTTAGGGACCCATCATTAAAACCAACCAATCAGATTAAAGATAAGGATGGCGAATGATAGATTGATACTGGGTGGGGAGGTGCAGGGGTGTAGTAAAGCTATAGACCAGTGACAGTGAGTGTGTGTGTGTGAGGGGGGGTAAAACTATAGTCTTTTTGCAGTATGTTACACATAAACGTGTTGCTGAAACAAACATTTCAAAGCAGGTCAAACAAGAAGTCTTTGGTTTGTTTTTTTCATCTTTGGATACTATAAATATCAATATAGTACAGGTTTAAGGGCAAAACGTTGCTTCAAGGTCTTTTTAAGTTTCTCTTTGTTTCTCTTAAGTTTTAAAGCTTTTCCACCGAGGTTGAGTCAGTCCATGAGTTGGTCAAATCAGTCCGTCTTCAGGCTTTGGTGCAGGCGTTGGGGCCAGAGTTGACTGAGTGACCAGAGCCGTCGTCCACCCACTTATCTAGGCTCCGGCGGCGTGCGTTCATAAAGAAGTTGCTGACCGTGGCCAGCTCGAGGCCCAGCTGCTGGGCGATGGTGATCTGCAGCTCTTTGGATGGACGCTTGTTCTCCTTGAAGATGGCGTGGAGCGTCCGCCGCTGCACATCTGTGAACACCAGCCGGGGCTTCTTGGTCATGTTGCCCCGCTCGCTTCTGCCGTGGTCCTGTTCCTTACGCTTACATGCTGTGGAGAATTCAGGGAGGAGACAGACAGAAAGAGAGAGTGTGTTGGTGAGAGAGGGCAGAATATACTCGTGTAAAAACAAGAACTATGGCAGAAAACTGGCATGAGAATCTCCTCTCCATCACACCCTCGACCTTGGATAAAAAAAGTCCTGAATAATGGACTGATCCCTGAATTATCTCAGTGGTTCTCCCTCACACCATCTGAACATAGAAAAGTCTGCAAGTTTTCATTATAACTGGGACTCACTAACATGATTACTTAAAGCCAATACCAATATCTGATATTTTCCAATCCATTTTGACCCAAACTAACTTTAATATAGATTGTTTTGGTGCACAAATGCATTTCCAAAACAGGTTAAGCTTTTCATAGATGCGTATATTTTAAGATAATTCAGGGTCATATTAGCAATTAAGATACTTGTTAATATGACAATTGTATCAAGTAATATTATCCTAGAAACGAAGACCACAAAAATGGGAATTCCACAATCCTCCAAAAATATCAGCAGTAAAAATGTCTGACTGATTGCTGTTAAATTGTCATTTTGTCCTGTAACTGGTGAATAACATCAAAAAACAAGCATTTTTAACACATTTTACATCTAATGCATCTGTACAACCCAAACAAAAATTGTATCAGCTTATTTGAATGAGAGGTCCTCTTCTCTTGTGTTAATTAGTAAAACCAGCTGCTGCAGTTTGAGTTAGATAAAAACAAGTATACTATAGTATATATGCTGGATTAAGCAGTGCACATTTAGGGTTCATAGTATGTGATGTTGTAGTGGTGGAAAGGGAAAAAAGTGTCAGAGCCATATTTATCAGTGATTCATAAATGACTACAAATGTTGAAAATACCTTTTCCTATCTTAGAAGCACCCCTCTTATGAGATGTAACTTTGTACAGGATCATGCAACAGTCTGCAGGCTGGAAACAGTGGTACAAACACATGGACACTCTTTGATTGGGCAAACCGCTGGGGTGCATGGGAAATAATAATAGCGGAATTAAACTGTTGTCAGGTACCCCATGGGCCAGAGCAGGAGCTCCTCTAGCTCTGGTGGAGAGCAGACAGACGGGAGGCCTGCCAGCCGGGGAACAATGAGCTGTCCGCGGTGCTGAAAACAACAGTACCCTGTAATATACTACAGCTCTGGAAAAACGAACTGCAGATCATCTAATATTGGAAAGACGAACTTGGGAATCCGTTTGACAGCAAATCAAACCTCCCTTCAATTGACCTCGTAGCTGTTTCATTTCTTTTTTTTTTCTCTTTGTAGGCCCTAGTACACAGCCATCCAAATTGATGTTCACCAGTGAGCAGAGACCAGGAGGGGGCAGGCGTGGGCTGCTGGAGCAAGGCCCAATATGGGCTCAGTGGGGAAATTAGGGAACGGCATATTCTCACCACAAAGCAATTCTCAAACCGGTGCTGGTTAATTTTGCAGAATGCACCGGGTGAATAAAAACATTTCATTACCGAAAACCTCAAAACACAGTAATGTACGAAGGAAACCAATTCAATAAACCAATGAAACCCATACACAGAATATCGAACAAAATATGGACAACAATTTTCCAGGAGAATCACTCTAAGCGTATCACTGCACTATAAAAATGACTATAAATTCTATAATACATACATTTGTATGCAGTCAACTGTGCGTTTAAAGTGGCTTATTACTTCACGTTACTATGGAGTTCGTATCATATTTGTGGTCTTTAGTTTTGGTGTAATGTCTGTGTCGTTGCCTTCCTAATTCAAGTGTAGTAAAGTAAACAGTGAGCTTCATTAGGGAGAACTTAAAATAAACAGAATTATTAAATCAGTCTAGTTAAAGCTGATTTTGCCGATCCCACCTTGTAACCTCAGTTTAGCACACCCTCTCTCAGACGTGTGGTAAAGTACAGTGCAGCGACCTGTCCGCGTGACCATAAACTGGAGGATAATTGTGAGTTTGAGCAGCCCGGTGTCTCCAGTGCTGGTAAATATTAACAGAGAGCCGGAGCTCCTCGTGTAAGGGCTGCTATAAATCAGCAGGCGTGAAGGCCACTCAGACAGCAGGAGCCACCACAGAGCGGCCCGACCCCGGCACATGGAGGCCCGGGCAGAGAGGCAGCTTTCCCAGGACCGGGGGGACATAACAACGGCCTCGTTATCACGCTAATCACACAAACACACACATATATATACAAACACACACACATACACTGCTGCTGCTCCCGGCTAATCATTACAAACACACAGATAACTCCACACACTCAAACAGACTGCACACACTGGGCCTACTGACACGGTGTGACGATAGTCCTGCGTTTCATAATCTCACAGAGAGCAAAAAGAGAACAACAAACAGACCTCTGTGCTGCAAATGCTGCAAATATTCAACTGGGAAAGCGACCCTCTAACTATTCTAGCGAGAACATGTATCCTAATTTACTGTAAGCAGGTAATATTCACTTACAGTTTCTAAAAAAAATAAAAAAAACACGTGAAAAAACAACCAACATTGAACATTGTCTCCGCCATCACAACTGATTTACTGAACCTAAACTGATCTCTCATTTCAGAATTCATTAAGTATGTCCTGTGCAAAAATCACATCTGCCTATACTTCCAAACCTATTTTATTCTGCTCTACTCTATTCTTTTATATTCAGGCAAATTCAGATGGGTAATTGAATACGTGGGAAAATGAGAAAAGGCCCGAGATTACTTTCAGAAGCCTGAAATCAATAAGTATATATCACATCGGATCAATAAAATGGCGCTCGGCCTATATTCTCTCCAAATTAATTTAGTTTTAACTGTAAAATTTGCTCCTCTCCCAACCCCCTTTTGTGTGGCGTTTTCCAACAAAAAGACATCATTTTATATTTGACGTTTTTGCTCAAGAGAAGCTTTGGAATTTTAATTTATTTTTATTGATTTCTTATTCTTATAAAAAGTTGAGATCAAACGAGACAGGACATAACATCCTCAAATATTAACACAAGCTGAAGCAGGGGGACTGGGACATTTATTTTCCCAGTATAGCCAGCATGAATTTACCTTCCTTTAAAACAATTCAAACCATCATCAATACTAATCAATAGGCCACTGACCAGATTTTTGTTGGCTGATCACACAAATGATCAAATGATGATCAAATACAAAACCAGCTTTTAAAAAGTTTAAAAATTGACATTTTTTTAAAACTCATTTGCAGAAGTCAGTGATAAGATGATAAAAAAATCCATTGGGTGTCTGTGAACGCGCACGTGCGATTTGGGCCTCATTGCGCGCCCTAATTGACTCGTACGTACCTCAGGGACAAATTAATACAGAGGTCTATCAGTTAATTAGAGAAACCTCAGTCAAGTCAGGCGACCAAAACATAAACACATGCTCTCGACTCTGTTCTTTTCTTTTCTGTTCTGAAATGAAGGCCTATAGTTTTACCAAAGTGAGAGACAAAGCCCATTTCACTGACTAAATAATGCACGACTTCAGCTTTACTTGACACTCGAATTTAGTTGATCTCAGACTCTCAAGAACACGTGCGCGCACACTTTTCTCTCTCTCTCTCTGTTTACACCAAGGGCAACACCAAAAAGGCTGATCAGTTGCATCTACACCAAAATAAACACATTCCTAACGATTTCTGGGCGAAGGATCAGCTTACGCACACAGTCCAGCGGTCGATATTTTGAGGTAAAATGACATGAGCACTTGTTTCACACAACCCCAAAATCAGTGTAGAGACAGAAAAGGGATGCGTATTGATATCAGGCCACTCGTGTGGTGCACGAGCATCAGCTTGGTGAAGCACTATTCAACTTTAGCGACTTCACATATTGTTTACCACACTGTAAAAATGTGGATTTGACCATCCAGCAGACCTCCCCTTCAGGCATAAATCTCTCATTTGGAGGCCATATTATCTAAAAGAAACCAGGGTCGTCAGTTCATCAAACCCTAAGGCAGGTTTCATTTCTGGAGACATGGTGTTATATGTTATTTTGATAAAGGACGATCAGCCTAGAGGGAACATTTGTCCTGAATGCTACCCTGGTGTGATTTTACATTGGATTACATTAAACTGGAAAATTGTTTTTTTTCCTGTTGTAATAAAAACTACAAAATCTCTTTTGGCTCCCAACCCACTTGACCCATTGCTCAATAAGGTAGCATTCAGGGCTAATGATCCTGTTTGGGCGTCTGTTTTTCTTAGCATCACATTCAGAGGATGAAAGCAAAAAAAGGGGGCATTACCGAGGCTTCGCTCACCTGCGAGCCTGAGCGCACTCATGCGTTGGAACTCAGGCTCCTGCAGCCATTTCCACATGCGGCGGAAGGTCTCTCTACCGGACTTGAGCTTGGACCAGGGTTTGGGGTTTCTCAGCAGGTCGGACAGGGTCCCCTGGGACCTGCACAGGACCCGCTGGGCAAAGATGGCCTGAGGGATGCTGTAGCGCTTCAGCTCCGTGGTGATCCTCTGCGCCACCTCTTTGGTATTCACCTCCTCCATCTGGCCCCCAGAAACACCACCACCCCCTCCACCCCCGCCCCCTTGCTGCCCGGGGCCGGAGGCCTGCTCTCGGCTGTTCCCCAGCCCCTGGCCGTGCCCCTGCGCGCCAAGGTGGGCGTGCGGGTGGTGGTGGAGGCCGTTGATTTGTACCATGCCCGCTGAGGAGCTCATGTGCTGCTCCGTGTGTCTGCCGAGCATGGCCGGGTGGTGAGCCTCAAACCCGCTGGGGGTGAGCATCTTCTCACCAGGCATGGCGGCACCGGGATGAGCGTAGGGAGGGATGCCGGCCTGGGTCGTGTGTATGCTGGCCAGACCGGAACCAGACAACGGGGAGAGGCTCTGGCCCATGCAGGGATCCTTGTGATGATATGCGGGATACAGACTGTTCATAGGCGCCAGACTCCGGTCCTCTCGCATCAACGTGAAGCTGCCGGTGACATTTCCGGGGATCCTCTGGTGGGGATGAGGGTGAGGATGATGGGGATGGTGGTGGTGGTGGTGGTGGTGGTGATGATGGGGAGGAAACTTGTCGGACACGGTGGAGATGGGGGGTAAGGGCTGCAGGGGGGTTAGGGTGGTGTAAGTGCTGCTCGCACTCATGCCAGGGGGGGCTTCACACATGCTGATGGCTGGATGCAGGTGTCCGGGGTGACTGGGGTGATAGTCTCCGCTGTCCAGCAGGGTCGCCATGCCCATAGCGCGGTGGCTCAAACCCCGGGGGCTGGGACGGGAATGTGGACTGTGGCCACTCAGCAGCTCTCCGTGACCGGCCACGGACTCATGGCTCACTCCGTGCAGGTCGCCAATATTCTCCATCGACAGCTGTGCGTTCATGATCCGGGCAGCGCTGTGGACAAACCATCTATCTGACCTGCCGCAGTTAGCTGATGTCCAGAAGTCCTCACGTCCAGTAAAGTTCAATTTTCTTTTGTTGCTTGTTTTTCTTCTTGCAGCAGCCTCCTTTGCTATTGCCTCCCCTCTGTCCTTATATTCACCTATTAGATTGTTCTCCTACCTCTGACGCTGTTTTGCAGAATGGAAACTCCTTTTCTGAATCCTTTTTTTCTTGATATTTTTTGTTGTTGTTGTTGTTGTTTTTTTTTTGTAATTTTCTGATTCTCTTTATGATTCAAGCCCCCCCACCGTCAACCAGCTGTCCTTGCGCTCCGGTCGGGTGCCGCGCCATCTCTCTAGTTGTGTGTCTCCCAGCCCCTCTTCCACCGCAGCACAGATCCCTGTCTACACATGCGCACTGTGAACACCCATCCCCTCCCATACTCTCTCTCTCGCTCTCTTTCTCTCTCTCTCAAACACACGCGCGCACACACACACCGCCCCATTGCTCTGACGTCAGCTACCTTATTAAGGAAGGGAGGTATCAAACCACCTGCTAAAAGCTATCCTCCCCGACAAGCCATAGTCAGCAGCCTTTAGCCTTTACTGAAATGTTTAAATTGCAAATAGGCGGATCTCTAATAAAATCAACCCGTGGAAATGGACTGGATGCAGCGCCTAATGTTTGATTGCCAATTGTTATTTAGAAAATGTTAAATTCATTAGGGCTATAATGAGGCTTTATCTTCAGTCCTCCTTAAATTATTAAGCGCAAATGAAGTAAACTTCCGGGTTCATTTGGAGTTGATTTTTAACTAGTGAGGTCTGGGATTCAAAACCTCAAAACCTCCACTGAAAACACACTTAATTCTTCTCAAGAAAACAGAAAAAGAGGCTTCAGAGGTCGCAACAAAGCATGGCGATTTAATTAGAAGCTAAAGGGCTGCCACTAAAGTTATATCCTATGTATTCAGGGACACCACATAGATCCATTATTTCATTATGAGGCTACTTCAGCTGCAGCATGCACCCCACCCCCACAGCCCTGCCAAATATGTGGCGGTTTAACCAAACGAAGAAGACTGCAGTACCTTCTCTTTTGATAGAAAAAGATGAGCAGATGTGTCTATTGTTCAACCATTAGGCTTAACGAACCAAGCCCAGCAGTATGTGTGTGTGTGTGTGTGTGTGTGTGTGTGTGCGTGCTTGTCCTATTTGGAGATGGACACATGCACATGTAATCCTTAAGTTTGAGAATCATTTAGGTACAAACACAGTGACATTAAAAATAAAAACGCCAACATGTTATTTACTGAAACAAGACAACATTTATTTTTGTCGACAGAAACTTCCAAACAAAACAAATTCACACTTACACTCACAAACACATTCACAGCTTCTCTATCAAATCCAAGGCCGAGGAGGAAATGACATGCTGACACACAACATGACTGGTATCCCTGTGTTGTTGCAGTGCATTATGCTGCATGAGTGTCAGCCTCCCCAAACCTGCACCCTGATAAAAGCCGGCCCCTGCTTACATGTCAGGGGCCGTTTAGCCTAATAGAGCGGTAGCGCAGGGCGTCCTCAGCCGGCCGAGGTGACAGCTTGCAGCGGTCAGTGTCCTGCTGGACCCCCTGCTGAATGAGGGACATGTCAAAGGTGACGCTTCAAGACTCCCAAAGCCAACATCTGCGGGGGGACAGATTAACCTTTCAGACTTTTCCCTGTCCTGGACCTTCTAGGGGCCCCGCATCTGTCAATGTCCCCACAATAGACCCAGCGCTCGGTTGAACGAGTTAAATAAAAGAAGAAAAAAAAAAGAAAGAGAAGAAGTTAAACTGTCTCTGATGTGAAGTCAATGTCAACGGCGTGTGTGTGACGTGTGTCGAGACAAAAGAACACTAATTCCTCGAAGTGTGGCTGTCCAACCGTGTAGTCCTGTGGACATAATAGACTTTAGAGGCAGGCAAATAGGGCTGACAACGGGGAAACAAAAACATTGTGAATACACTTACATATTAATTTTAAAATAAGTCTGTCATGCTCCATATTGAGGTACCTTCACTTTAATTTCATTAGAATTTAATCCGATTTTTTTTTCAGATAGTGTGTATAGAGTTTTACCTTATTCTCTAAAATTAAATAACTCTCCTTCTGATAATATACCTTTTATTTTTCAAGTGTAGGCCAAATTGTTCTGTTTTTATTTTGCAAGCACACCACAGACACAAACGAGATGTAGAAAGACAGAGAGAGTATGAAAGGCCAAGGTTTGGCCTTACATGGCAGCAAACCTCATCTACACATTCTCATACGGATCGATAAGCTCCTGCCATGTCTGCACGACCCGAGCTGTGTGTTTATGTGTGTGGGCTCTCTATGGCCATTGTGCCGAGATAGGCCTGGCCCTCCGAGCCGGTGACATTTGCTTTGCAGAGAATATAAGGGACACGGTTTTCTGAGCACTTCTGAAAGAGGATACATATCAAGCGAGATTCAATTCAATTAGTACAAAGGAAACAGAGGCACAGACCAAACAAGTAGTGCGTCGCAGATCCATACATGCGCGGATGTGGATATGCAGACGAGTTTGGAAAATAGATTCTTTCGTTTTTCCACTATAGTCCAGCATTTTATGAAAAAAAAAACCTCTGTGACAGAGCAAAGTGAGGCCAGACAACGCGCACCTGAAGGCACCGTGTCAATTACTTACAGATTTCACACTGATTATTAATCAGGGGCATCGTACCCGTGAAGCCCACAGCAGCATATCCGAGCAGAAACAATATAATGCCTCGCAGAGAGGACCGTGGATCAATATTTCGGCAGCTCTGCAAAGTGACACAGCGTTGCAAGCGTTATAGATGTTCAAAATGACAATTACAGCTTGTTTAGGAATAAGCCTTTGCCAAATGGCATCTGGTGAAACTAAACTTTTATAAATGAGGCTACTTGAGTTTGGCCTATATGGTCATTTATGGCGGATGGACCCATGTGATATAAGGGCGCATACAGGGGGAAACTGAATTAGCCTTTTGGAAATAAATCACATTGCTCTTGTTTTATCCTTTTGAACCCATAAACGAATTTATTGGTTCACCTTTTAAGTCTCGAGTTCCATAAATATTGTTGCTCTGCAAATCTAATTCATGATTTTTTCCCCCCAAAATCAAGAATGTCAGTGGGAAATACAGATATGATAAACGTTGAAATATTTGAGAATATATGAAATTATTCCTCTCCGCGCTCTTTTCTAAAAATGTGCATTGCAGTGTTTGTGGTTGGCCTTTGCAGCATATTTGAAGTATAGGCCTTGAAAACACACCACACCGCGCCAATCAATACTGAATAAAATTATAATTCCTGGAGGAACTCAGGCTAAGGCCTTTGATTTGTTAGAATAAACCAACCTAAAAATATACATGTTTTATGTGTATGCTACCTTATCTGTGACATTTTATGCGTATATATATGTCTTGCAAATTATTTTTTATTTAGATAAAGCGATTATTTAAATTAGCAACCGAGTTATTTCTTAAAGGAAAACACTCAAGCTTACTTATACAAATTAAAATAGTATTAAAGCTGTACAGATGGCGTTGTTAAAATGTGTTTTACTTTATTCTGAGGCTGAAAAGGCAAGTCAAAAAATAAGAAACGTGAATAAAAAAAAACAAAATGCCTTTTCGACTTCACTGACAAACAGCTAGCAGCCAAGCCAAGATTACATTATTGTAAGAGCTAAAGAGAGATCATCTTCTTTTAAAGCCTCGACAGTTTTAAATCCCGTATTAGAGCATTTAAGACGAACTGGAAGTTTTCTCAAAACCTGTGAATGATACCATGACCAAACAGGAACGAACAACCCTCTGAACTCATAATAAAACGACTTGGATTTTCTCCCCATTGATTAAGGAATTTACTTTTATTTTAAATGTTTCCCTAATTAATAAAAATGCCATCATGGCCGAGCAGCAGATGCCAGACCTGCTGCCTTGCTCAGGGGTAAATCAACTGCCTCTTCCCTCGTGTTATTCCGCGTCACTTGCTCTGATTCGTGCACTCATGTGAAATTAACAAGGCATCACTTTACATTAAGGTGTCCATATGCCGCCCAATTACTCCCTGTAACTTTGGTAAGACTCCAATTATGACAACAAATCCGTGTCAACGATAGCCAAACCAGCCCCACCGTGCTGCCCCAAATGTGCACTTCAAATCCAAATGACTTCTTACTCAGACACACTGTGGCTTCATGAACATCAATAATTGGGGAAAATTGAAGTCTTCCTCATGTCTGGTGAGACTGCTAAAAACTGAGTTTGATGCTATTTTTTGGCGCCCTAATTTCTTCTGCTTTTATTTTTTTTTTATCGTTTTAGCAAAAATAATTGATCATACTTTTGTTTGCCTGTAATAGTAACTTGCCTATGAAATATATCTGACATTTGGAGAATTTACAAATATAATTGGGCTGACTACAACCACTGAATAGTAACTGACGAAAGCTATTTCTTTTAATATATATCAGGCTACCTCCCTGTATGAATATTTCCCAATTTAGACAGGACGATCCTCTCGAATTTTTCTCGAATATTTTTGTTTTTTAGCATTGTGTCAAATTAGATTAACATTTTCCCATCAGATAACAACAAGCGGGTGGGGCTGGTTTCTGATAAGAGACTTGACATCATGTTTTCCGGCATATTTAAGACCGTTGTCTTTGCATCTAAATGAACCACCACATGCTCATCATCTCTCGAGAGAAACTTTACTGTTTCAGCGAAATGCATTTACGTTGAGTTTATTTTTATTTTACAAAACAGCCAAATCTGAGTCTAAAGGTGTGTGTGTGTGTTTGTGTGTGTGCGCGCATTATGGACAGCTATAGTTGATCATGTGCTTCATTATTCAGCAATAGTTCATGTTTTTGCTTATGTCTTAGTTTAAAGGCAACTGTAAGTAAACTAAGCTCGCATTTAAAATGCCACAACTTGACTCTGCAGATGCACAGAGCTCCATTATGCAGAAAATCAATCAGTAATTCGTTATAATATTGCCCACTGCAGGCTTGGCACTGCATTATTATAACTGCATTTAATAAAGCCGAATCTTTAATTATGAAAACTCTCATCCAGACAACCTGCTTGGCCAGAAACTGGTGCCAGTATGCAGATATCACAGGTTGAAATGTGTCGCAGCTGCTGTAAGTTTGTGTGCAGATGAATCATCGTGCAGAGAAACAGTCTGATGCTGTGCGTCAGACTTGGACGGCACTCTTTTGTCCACGTCTCTTCTCAACAGGGTGCCAGGGTGCAAAATGTCTACATTTAAACTCCTCTTCTTCTTCTGCGCCACACATAAAACACACACACACACACACACGCACATGCACGAACTACGCACACACGCACACTCACACTGTAGTCCCCGACTTTACCGCAGGATCCTATTCTGTCATGCATCTTTAACAGCCTCCCAGCTCACTCCCATACAGCAGCGCACACAGCGACAGAGCTTTATCATCAATGTACATAAACTCTTTAACTCCAACATACGAGTTGCAAAAACCAGAGGATGCGCTCGCATTCGCGCGTCTCCTCCGCGTGTGTTTTTTCCCGTCCCACCCTCTCCCTCGTCCTCCTCCTCCGGCTCCTCCAGCTTCCAGCTTTTCTCCAGAGCTGCCAGAGTCCCAAATCCTGACCGAGGTAAACATCCTTAGCCGCTGCATGCGTCTCCGTTTCCAATCGCAAATTATCCGTCCCGTAAAAAGCCTCTCTTTTCCTGCTCCGGTGTCGCGCTTCTCTCCGTGCTTTTCTCGATGCAGGCGCATTTGAATAGCTGGCCGGTGTTGTTATGGATCCGTGCGCACTGAAAGAGAATCAGTATGCAAATTGTTTCAGTATCAATCGAAAGGTTCGATCCGCCTGAGCGTCAGCCCCTTTGGCACGAGAGGCTCCTTTGCTGCATAAATGTTTATAATGATCCCATATATTAACACACACACACACACACACACACACAGATGAGAGAAAATACAGGACTATTATTTAGATGTAACTAAAATATTCTTTTGCAGGATAAATAAAATGTAAATGTAGGGATGCAGGGGGATGTAGATGGTGCCTCAGTGACTCAGACTTCAGACTTTGCTTAAACACAATTGTATTAGTGAAATAAACCCACACACACAATCACAGGGTATATCATATAAGTAGCACTAAACTATTTATATGCTACAATTAATATTTAATCTTTAATTGATTGGTTCTTTCTGCACTCACTGGAGGTTATGTATCTCTGCATGTGTGAAAGTATTACAGGTTTGAATTTTGCTCAAAACTGAAGACTGAAATCATGTTGTTTATTTTAACATTGCACCACACATTCTGTATTTTGCAGACACAAGACAAATATCACCACTTGTAATAATGTCAAATAACCACTGTTTTATGACTTACAGCAGTCATATGATTTGATTCACAGGGTGTCACATCTACAGTCATGGTTCTTCTGTCTGTTTGTCATATTCTGATAATCTTACTGATAAACGTGCTGATAAACACACTGCAGAAAAGAAGCACCTGGGTAAGGATGGATAGAGAGAGGAAATGAACGAGGGTAGAGATGAAATAAGTGGTGGGGTGAAATATGTGAGAGCTGTAGCACAGGGGAGGAGTGTAGGAGGAGGAAAAGGAGTAATGGCGAAACACACAGAAAGTGGAGCGCATAGGAAAGGACAGCAGTGGATCTGAGAGTTTAGGCAATCAGGTGCAGGACAGGGAAGATGAAGGGAAAGAGAGGAAGGGCAGCAAGAGGTGAAAGGAAAGGCTGCGGCCAGGGCAGGGAGAAGGAGAGTGTGGTCAGGAGGAGATAAAGCATAGAGTCCGTTATCCATCTGTTCCAGGGTTAGAGTTTGACCATCTGAGGGGGTCAGGGGTGAAAGGTCGGCGACCCCTTGGCCTGAGGGCTCCGTGGTCAGTGCGCTCGCAGGTACACACTGGGGACAGGATTATGAGGTAAATAAAAAAGGAGGATGCTTTCTTTCCAAGGTTTTGCACAAATAGATCATCTAGCTTACAGAAAGATGGGCAGATTTTATTCTTGAACAAAATAATTCTTTTTAGTGTCAGCGGGTAAGATGAAATGGGTGGAAGTGCATATTTTGTTTTGTTTTACACCCCTACAAGATGGTTTGCTGCACTTACATCTTATGTTTTTAATGTAAAATGCAATTGTTTTTTATGTACTGAACAAGGACATAAACATGTAGACATTACTCAATATGTCCGATGTTGATGACAACACACATCACATGACCTTCATTAGCAGATGGAAGTTGCCCAGTTGTCATGTAATTGTAGATGTTTAAATTTCCATTTTGAGCACTTTCTTGTCCATATTTGCTTGTGTATGTACAGTATGTGTATATGTCAGGTGATAATATCAGGAGATATCATGGATTTTGTGTATATATATATATATATATATAAAAGTGCCTTTGAGCATTTTATTAGTTTTATGAGCTTTTTATTTTAGTGATATGACTTGTAATTTATTGTCTTTTTGGTTGCGACAGATGAATTTGATGTGTATCTACCTATATATTTATACATATCTACTAACCATTGACATCTTTCTAGTTGGCCAAGTTCAAATGAAACAATAAGGTGCAATGCTCTCCTGGCTGTTTATATCTGTATTTTATAGTTGTTTTTAATTGTTGTGGAGCAGTGACATTTTATGAAAGCTAGTTCTACAATAAATAAAGGATGTTTCTCTGATTTTACATGCCTACAGCAGTAGTGTATAGTGCCCCATGAAACTGAAATGTTCAGAAGTGGATATCCCTGTTTAAACTTTAATCATGCTTTGAACAGGAGTGTCCCTCTTGATCAGTTAGGATCCTCTCAGACACTTACACTATAGGAGGTGCCATATTTAATAACTAGGTTCCACCTGTTAAAAGTGATGTGTGTGCAGCGCACAGTGTGTGCAGATTTAACAAGGCGCTCAGTGGTTAGGTCAAGGATTGCTGTCCTTTACTTGTGCCTGAAAATCTATATCTTGGAAAGGGGAAGGATTATATATCTTATGTCAACAAGAGACTGTCCTCTCCTTTGTGTGTGTGCGTGTGTATGTGTGTATGGCCGTGAGCGGCTTACCACTGTGCACAGTAAGTCTCTGCTTGCATGTGTGTGTGTGCGTGAGAAGGAAAGAGACTTCACTGATGAGGGTGTGTGCTATAAGGTGTGGGGATCAGTGTTTCATTCAACATCTTCATGCCAACTGTGACTGTACTCTTATACAACTTATACACAGCTGGATTTCCTTTAATTTCTCTTTATTCAGTCAACATGGGCATTTTCTACACAGACACACACAGACACTTTTTAAGGAATTTCTTTTGCCAAATTCTGCTGGCAAACAGAAATACTTTCTCAATAAAATCAATGATTAGATAGAAATTCTGCCAAACTCAATCAGAGAAATGTCAAGATTTCAACATCAGCCAATCAGAGACAAGATAATTGATGGGGTTATGTGTTACCAATACATTTGAAAAATAATGGCCCATAGTGGAGGTGGTGTGATGGCAGAAAGGTAATTCTTTCTAAAACCTAACAGTTGCATGACAGTGGAACCTATAATAAACAGGTGGGGGGATTAGTAGGGAAAGTGGCTGGGCTAAGGACAATGATAGCTGCATCTAAAAGAGGATTACACGGCTTCCCCCTGTCATCATGTACCTGCCATTATGGGATTACGGACGCCACTTCCACCTTCTCCATTCAACACTGCAGCGCAGGGTAAAGCCTTCAAAATACCTCCGCACTCATATAGGCTCAACGCCTCAACAAGGGAGGGAATGAGGATGGTCCTGTTTAGGTCAACAGGTAGTGCAGTATTAAAGCTGCCTGTTTGGGGGTTATTACGCGTCTGGAGCCCGCTGTTATAATCCAAGATAAGACTGTATGCACTTGCGGCGTATGGATAAAAATGTTCTTCATACGGCAAGTTTGGTGATTCAAATAGTGAACACCTTGTTGTGTAGACGTGGATGCAACACCCAGTGATAGAAAGCTCAATTTAAACCCACAGTATACACACAAACACACACATCACAAACCTCAATGCATTCACAGATACACACATGAACACAAAGCACGCTGACAAGTTCAGACCTGCTACACAACTAAAACCATGTTAATGTGTACATGAGGCACGCACTGTAGATACAGGCACACATTTTATATGAGAAAAAAACATGAATGGAGCTATGATTGCCCCTCACACACATACACACACACACCCTCTCAGTAACAGTGAATACTGATTTGGCACAGTCTCTCATGATATCTATTGTTCATTAGTCATTGTTATCCCGCTTTGATGTAGCTGTAATGGGCTTTAGATGTGTGGACCGGCTCCATAAAGACCCCTGTTTAGTAACGGCTACAGTTTAAAGGCTCTTAATGTGCTGCTGAGGTGTGGGGAGGGGCCAGGAGCTGTAAATCACAGAGAGATGTGGAGGGGGCAGAGGGGAGAAGGGGGGGGGGGGGGGGGGGGTTGGAGGTGAAGAAAGGAGCGATTGGAGAAGAAAGGAGAGGGGGGAGGGAGGGAGGAGAGGAGAGGAGGTTCAGGGACGAGGGAATGGAATCTGTGTGTGTGCATTCTGACGAGCCTCCCTCCGAAACTGCAGACGTGTTTACACAGCACAGGTTCACACAGTCGCTCGTGCAAGTGCACACACACACACACGCACGCACACACACACACACACACACGAGTTGAGCCCTCGCTCTAGTTAAGGTGCTCCTGTGTTGTGTGCACGCTTACATTGAGTTTAGCATTGAGCTCGGTGACGGGATTAAACTAACGGAACTGTGCGTGTGTGTGTGTGTGTGTGCGTGTGTGTGTGATCTGCCTTGTTCCCAGTAGGGACAGAGCAAACAGACAGAGGCAGCTATCAGCCTCTCCATTGTATTCATGTGATCACTAATCTTCAATGGTTAAATCATTATCCATCCACCACCTTAGCAAAGGGCCAGGCAAACACTACTGGGCTGTCACCAAGCAGCACTAGTCCTTAATATGTTACTGACACACACACACACACACACACACACACAAACACACAAGGGCTCACATAGTTCATACATGCTCGCTAACCACATAAGTGTTACATTCTGTTTATTCGTCTCACAGGAATGCACACACAGGAAAAATTAGCGAATACAAGCATTGTATACATTGTATACATGTACATGTATGAAATACATACACACACACACACATACACACACACAAAGAGTGAGAGTCGTTGCCATCTCCGGGTCTGAGGGGCCTCCATCACTCCCAGCAGGATACTCGGGCAAATCTAATTGCAGGTAAATGTACAGTGCAGCTCTCTGTGGCTCCTGTGTGGGGAAGATGGGAGGAGAGGCCCAGCGACATGGTTAGTATTGGTCGGGATGACTGATCGGCCCTGCCCTAACTACATTAGACTGTGGAGAAGTGGCTGGCTCCCTTTCCCTCCCCCATACACACCACTGCTGCTACTCCGCTCCCTGCCAGCCCCTCCGCTCCTTCAGAGATGGCAAAGGTAGTCGGCGGGGCTTTGGTGGGGCTACTACGTGGGGGCGCCGGGCGTGACCCGTCCCCGTCGCGGATCCCTGCGTCTCAACCTCCAATAGAGAAGCCCACGGTTGATTGGAGCGTATTAGCAGGCTGTTGGGCTGGAGGTAGTCCAGGCCCAGCGGAGGGCTCTGCCATCTAAGATCTGATCAGAGGTTATTAGCAGTAAAGAGCCACGGTGGATGAGGGGAGGAGAGACATCATTTACAGGGTCAGAGCCTGGCCGCACAGAGCCGGCTGGGCAGTGCACACACACAGAAGAAACACACACGAGGCTAGACGCACACACACTGGACAGTAAAGGGCGGCTCATTACTCAGTGAGAGCTCAGGTTTCCAGCGTAGACCTCTCCATTAGACCCCCAGTTAGGGAGAAATGAATGGCTGTAGCTTCTCCGCACTCATAAACCATCCAACCATCCACAGCAGGAGAAAATGAGATACAAGTAAAAGGAGGGAGGGGATCTTAGAGGTAGTGTGTGTGTGTGTGTGTGTGTGTGTGTGTGCACAAGAGAGAGCTGAGGGGTCCTTGGGGTCTTTGAGATGGAAATGTCCAGCTGGCCGGCCGTCTGCTGCCTGACCCCTGAGCTCAAGGTCAAAAGCCAGGGCCCCCAACCAACCGGCCACTGACCAACACACACACATACAGTATACACACACACACACACACATACACACACTCAATATCCACACATGTTCATATCCCGCTTGTGTTTGTATGTGTGTATTTATGTGTGCGCTTTCAGAGAGAGGGGAGAGGGAGCGTGCACTCTGCTGTGTGCGTGTAATTGATCATTTAATCTGGCTGACATCATAATCCCCGACGCGTGTTTAACTAACTGGCTGACCGGCGGAGGAGCAGAAGGGCTGAGTAATTATCTCATTTGGATACATTAATAACGAAGCATCACTCACCGTTACCTCGGCTCCACCGATCCAGAATCAATCACAGTGCGCGGCGAAGTGTTTTTGCATGTGTGAGAGAGCGAACGAGAGAAAGAGAGTGCGTGTATTTGTGTGTATTCATTCTCGTGTTCACATGCATGTTTGAGGAAGCTGCATCGATGCGTTGCACCCTGAAGCAGAGTGTCGGCCATCACACAGCCCCAACCAACCTGCAGCAGGAGCGAGCTAAAATGGAGACCGGTGCATGTGTGTGTCGGCTTCTGTGCATGTGCAGTATTATTACACCGGTGTATGGATTTGTAGGAAAGCCAAAGCGCTCAAAAAATGAACCACAAATCAACAATATTGGAGGGCAAACAATCAAAGAATTGAATCAAGAGATGAGAATATGAGAAGGGTATGCGGTGTGCATCAAGGAACGGGCATATTGTTCTGTTTCAAACTGAAGTGCACATTCAAAGCCAATTGCTCAAAGGACGGAGATCCACACAAACAGCAATCAAATTAAATGGCAGCTGAAACAAAGAGAAGCGGACCTACGCATGTGTCCTTGTGTGTGAGTGTGTGTGTGTGTGTGTGTGTGTGCCGCATCAGGGTCTTAGGAAAATTATTGCTATTGATTTAAGGCGGAGAAACGTGGAAATGTTACCAGATGGGACATTTAGCTGTGAGTGGCTTCAGATGAGACGAGTCATCCTCGAAAGGCCAGGGCAGAGAGACGCAGCGAATGCACATCAAAACACCAAACGCTGTCCAGAACCTTCCCTCAGGACGAACCCACAATTCACCATCAAATTCTGAGGTATATTAATTCATGTGCATGGAGATTCTAGCTTGTATATTGGATTCAAGGTGTCTGAATTTGCTGAAACGTGCAACTTAAAATGGATTTCTGTTTATCCATTTTACATGTCAACTTTTAGCATTAAAATGCATATAAAATACACATGACAGTAGCTGCCACGTGCCATCAGCAGTGTGTTTGATGCTCACACAGTGAGTGGGTGTTAAAGTAAACAAAGCATGCAGTGTGCTTACAGAAGACACTACACCATCAGAGACCGGACTTAACAAGCATTGCTTTTTATTCTTAAGCCTGAAAATTACATACCCAGATTAAAATAGTTGCTTTTCTTGAACCCTTTTGATTACAGTCATGATCCTGGTCTTTTCTGAAAGGCAGCTCTTTGGAATTTACTACCAAGAAGTCAGACCTGGTCTGTAATACTGAACCAAATTGACAGAGGCATTAACTTCTTCTCTTGCCTGTTTTTTGTCTTTTACCGTTCTGTTTTGTATGCACTCCTGTTACAAAATAAGCAGTAGTCGCAGAAATATTGAGATCTTAAAATGGTTTACACAGATAGAATTGTGAGGCTTTGTGCCTTCAAACCGTGTTTACTGTGTCAACCTCATGCCACGCCAAATAAAGCTAACAAACCCCCACATTTGGCCCACGGCTTGAGGGCTGAATAGTTATTGGTTATTGGTTGTGAATGGACTTCTATTCACAACCAATAACTCTAATGAAGGTACATCATCACACATCAAACTGTATGGCTGCACAACTGAATAGAAGGAATGTGAATTTGCAATGTAAATTTTATACATTGAAAATTACAATCATAATGATCACAAGCAGGACAACATGTGAAAGTCCCTTTGTTTAAGAGCTTTTTTTTCATCCAAGGAAAGTTTGCAAAGCATTTCAGTCACACAGTGCAGTTGTTTGAATTCCCTCCTTGCAGCAGCTCCCACCAGCTGGTGCGATCATCTCTGAGCTGTAGTAACAGGGAGCTCAGAGGCTTTTCTCAAGAGGCAGCCTGATGGTAGAGGCACCTTCTAACCAATGAGCTTACGGCTTCTGTAACCTCTGCAGGGGGAGTTATGTTTTTAGAGCAGATTGTCCCTTTAACTGTCCGTTCTCAGTGACCACTGACCGCTGTCCGTCTGTTCTGGTTCAGGTTAGGAGCCTCTCAGTAGAGCTGTTCAGATTACACCAACAGCTCAATAGAGACAAACTCAGCATGCAGCACGCACGCACGCACGCACGCACGCACGCACGCACGCACGCACGTAGTGGACTGTATATGAGGACACACATGCCTCCACATAGACATTAATTTCATTTAAGTGCACCTAAACACATCTGGAAACATGTACATGCACACACACACACACACACACATGCACACACAAAGAAAGCCTGGCAGTCTGGTGTTCTTCAAGTTAATTTGACACAGAATCGATTTGATCCCTCGTCATCTCAATAATGATAGAAAAGATGCTAAATGCAATAGAATCTCTGAAATCTAATATTTTGGGGTCAAATCGTTTAATGAAGAGCAATCTGACTCTGGACTTTCACTGTTCCTGCTGCACGCTATCTGTTAGGATCTTGTTTTTCCAGATGCTTTGTTGGATTACGGTTAGCTTAAAACGATACTGAAAAACTGTCTAAAGGAACTGTAACCAAACCGTTCTCAATAGTACAATCACGTTTTAGGCATATAGATGATTGAGCTCTTACTTGAACTGACTTAATGGCACAGTCCATAGTAGTCATAGTCTAAATGGGTCAGAACAAAAATCAAAACCAGCTTTCACCCTCACATTGATTGACACAACGTTGACAGTAATACTGGGCAAAACACCAGCTAGCTAAATCTAGATTCATGTTTTCTGATGCTGCCAAAGGTTTTGTTCATAAATACAGCAAGAAAACAGGCCTGTATTTTCAGTTATGACCAGATGAACACACACACACTAAAAACACACACACTGTTTTATTATTAATGAAAATATGACAGATTTGGGGATTAAAGTGTTTGGTGGGAGGACAAACTTATACAGTGACAGATCAAAAACATTATGAGTAACTGAGAGCGTATGACACTTTCTGCAGTCGTACTCATTGCCGAATGAATATTACAGTAAAATAGGCTCAATGAAATACTGTAGCCGTGTAGGATGATTGCTTTAACGTGTGCTAAATGATCCAAATTAGCCTACAAAAAGGACATGTCTTTTAATAAATAAGATCTGTACATCAAAAAACACTAGGTATATGCATCTGTATTATTTGTGACACAGGGTAAGAAATAACCCTTCGACTGACATCTATTCCTGCAGGCTGATAATAACTGTGATTGTGTGTCTGAGCTGCAGCTTAGTGAAAAGGGACCTTTGAGTTGTTTATTTTCACAATCACGTGCAACAATCATACTTTAACCTTATATGTGAGTGCTTTGTGGTTCCTTACATGTGTGCGCGTGTGTATTTCTGTAAGTGTGTGTGTGTGTGTGTGTGTGTGTGATTACCCATGCTGTTATCAGCGGCAAGCCGCCATTCACTCCGACTGAAATGAAAGGTTTTCCTCTGTCACAAAGCAGTTTCTTTGTTTCCATGGTGCTATGATTCTGTCAAAATCCCAGAGAAAACAGAGGGGGGAGAAAAAAAAAATCAATGTCCCCCATTACCAACAGCAGTCTCAGCCTAGCAGGCTGCCGCCATGCAAGTACACACGCCGACACATGCATACACAGACAGTGGAAGACACAAAAACAGAAAAAAAAGTTACCCTTGCGACTTAAATCTGTTTATTTGATTTTTTTTTCAGAAGGACGTGGACAAGAGTATATCTTGGATATTTTTTTAATAATAGCAGGAGAATGCTTGAAAAGGTAATGATCCTGAGAGGTTAAAAGTTTTCTATCTTTTTTTTTGTAACTCTCATATAAGCAGCAGATTCAGAACATGTGGACATTAGTTACAGTAGCTGCCTGCAGTGAGTGAGAAGAGCAGGAAGTGTAATTTGCTCTCACACTCTCATGTCTCTCAGCAGGTCTTCATTAGAGGCTGTGTCTGTTGTAGTAGAAACAGAAAGTTACAGGTTAAGGCATGAATGACATTTGTTGTTTGATGGTGTTTGTCATGCTGTTGTAAAGACGGAGTATATGTGTCTGTTTTAAGCCAAGATGATATGCAGTGACAAAAGATACATGAGCCTTATTGTTGAACTGAAACTAATGTATTCCAAGTCTTAATAAGCCTCTGTGGTATGTTAAAAACTGTGGAAAAAGGTTAGAAGAGAGAAGCAGATATAACGTGGAAGTCATGAGGCGGAGTGTGGAGACTCTCGAAGGCTTTTAGGTCTATTTTAAAGGGATTCTTCCTTTTTGATACCAAACAGAGATAAACACTAAAATGCTGAAGAGAGAGGGCAGGGACGACACTAACACACTATGCCATTTAAATTGTTTCAGGAGGTGGTTATTCCTTATATACAGTATATACATGATATGCCAGCTGTTGTAAAAGGCAAGCTTTGGTTGTATGCCGATGATTCTGCGTTACTGGGATCTGGGAAAGATATCAGTGAGATTTTTTAGATAATATGTTCTTTTTTGAGTAAAACTGAGTCGCTCCTGTTTGGAACCAAGAGGAAGTTGTCAAAGGCAAACAGGTTGAAAAGTGTGTGTAACAGAACTGAAATTGTATCTCAGACATCTATTATTCAGGGTTAATACTGAACCTCTGTTGTCACTAGAATATTATCTATAGGTACGTTCAGACAGAAAGCAAAGCAAACTTTTGACTCATGACAATCTCAAAAAGCTCACTGTTTGTGGGCTGTTTGTGTTTATTTGCCCCCAAAAGTAAATGTACCAACCGTACATTAGCTATCAGCTAGCTAGCAACAGACGCTGCGACTCCGTATGTGGGAGTGAGTTCAGCTCAAAACTCACCAGCTCTTTCTGTTATTTCCCTGCAGTCTCTCTCCTCTTCCTCGCGTGTCTGTATGTTTATGAAGCAGGTTCTTAAAGCCCCGGGTTGAATTTTATGCTCAAGTTAAAATATTTTCAACTTGTTTAATCGCTTCTTACCATTGACTTTATATGCAATTGGACTGCGTCTAAAATTCCCTTTGCGTCCTGTCTGAACACACTGTAAAAGTTCCAGTAAACCTAAAGGTACCCTGTGGAGTTTTTGACCTCTAGCAGCTCTACAGAGCAGTGTTTTTATGAGTGGGTCCATATTTTGTTTGTTTCATGCGCACAAGAACGCAGTCATCGGCCATCAGCCAATCAGGCGTGATTAGCCTCTGGAGGAATGGGCAACGCCGCAGGGTGTGACCAAATGCATTGGTGCCCACATATCTGAGCCAGCCGAGTCATTCTTGCACAATATAGAGCACAAACATTGATACCTTCTGTGTTTTAGATTTGCCCAAATCTTTTGTCACTCACTCCACACAGATGATTTTCCCTTCAGTTTTTTGAAGGAATCAATAGCTCATATTTGTTGCTCAGTATTTGAAGAAGTCACCAAAAGTGAATTGTGATTGTTTTTTTAAATTTTTTAGATTAAACCATTCAAAAGTACTTTTCTACTTCCAGTGTTGAATGCTGGCTGATTTATGTGTTGGCCGTTTGATTTTCATTTTGATCTGATCTCAACCATCCAGCATCTACAGACTCATTCAGAGCCACTGACATTTAACACAAACAGATGCAGGGCTACTGTAAGGACTTGCAGGTCCAGGGACACAATTACAAATTTCTGACCTTACTTCCAAACACAACTACAAAAGATATTTCTGTTTTGGGAGCCTTTAGGGGCCCAAAAACTGTTCTAGCCTCTTGAAGACTTGCCCAGAAGAAAGCACCCTGTGAAGTGTGTGTGTGCGTGTGTCTGTCTCCCCTGCCACTGATGGCTAATGTGAGGCCATTAGTGTGTGTGTTTGTTTGTGTGTCCCTCTTAGAACCCCCTTCATGCTTTTAAGACACTCCTCAAGATTCTTCAAGGCTGCAGATACACACAATGGACATGGGCAGTTTCAGTGTGTGTGTGTGTGTGTGTGTGTGTGTGTGTGTGTGCACGCTCGAGTGTGTGTATATGGCTGTTTACAGTATTTGTATGTGTATTTATGAAAGGCCACTCGCTGGTCTTCAAGGAAGCTCTCCATGAAGGTGGAGACAGGCAGCCAAGACATCGAACCCAGTCATTAAAGAGGCTTTCACCGAAATAAAGAGGCAGGTGATGAAGATGATGATGAGGAGGAGTAATTAGGAGGAGATGAGAGGAAATTGATTCACTGCTTTTATCTCTTTAAAGTCATAAGAGTTTGCAAGCAAATAAGAGAAAAAAGGTAAAGAATGAAAGAAACTATAACAGAGGATACAGAACAAGCAAGAGATAGATAGATAGATAGACAGATAGATAGATAGATAGATAGATAGATAGATAGATAGATAGATATATAGATAGATAGATACTCTACAGACACTCAACACTGTCCAAATACAGGATGTAATACCCGTCTCGGGCAGTCAGATGTTGCTGTTCCTCCTATATTACATCACAGCTATAAATCTTGATTTCTCTCATTGATCACAAACAGGTTCTGCAAATACAGTTTCAAATTTAAAAGCTAATGCACAAAAAAGCTTAAAAAAATCAATTTTTATTCCACTAAAGCGGGCCCATATTGCGAGAAAGTAGACAAAAATCAAAGCCGATATATACATTTTCCCGTGAAATCATTCCTTTCTGGCCCAGCGTAACGAAGTTCGGGAGAACCTAAAGCGCATAGTTTTTTTTTGGAGAAACGGCAATGAGATGTAGTAGAAGTTTAGACCATTAGATTTATTACCCAGGGGCCACGAGGAAAAAAACGCATGATGGGAAAGTGAGGCATCCCATCTAAAAGAGATTAGAGACGCGTGAGCACTCCTCGGTGGGTGAGGTCATGCCCAAAAAAAAAAAACATCACAGACACCAAACTACACATAATAGCCCCCAAAAAACGCAGTGCCACACACACACACACACACACACACACACACACACACACACACACACACACACACACACACAAGCTCTCTGTGCTCTCTTTTAGATTTGACACTGACTTAACAGTGACTTTCTTTCAGTCTGGGTTCAAAATAAAATGCTAACATGACAGTTGATCCAAAAAATCCTATTTTATTCATCTTTCAGTGTGCAAGGGAGAAATAAATTAAATGAATGACAGTAAATTCGTTTTTATGGCTACATGAGTGTAGCTACTACTATTACTAACAAAAACAGTAATAACATTTTACTTATATTAATGATAATTCAAAAACTAGTTACAAAGGGGCTTTACAATCAAGCCAAAAACAAATACACGACATTTATGTTAACTTTAAATGAATTCTGAACACTGAATAAGCCTTTTTTCACCAATATGAATGACCGAAAGTGTCAAACGCTGTCTGATCTGATCTCACATTCCTTTTATCCTCCTCGTCCTCCTTTCATCCTTCAAAGCTCCATTGGGGAAGATGTTCTTGATCTCAGTGGGACTACTCGCTTAAATAAAGATAGAAAGACACATTACAGAAACTTACATTAAAGACATGTATATATGAAATGTGACTGAAGAATATAAAGCATATAAAAGACACTTTCATCATTATGTGGACTGCTATTCCCGCTCAGCACCTGAGAAGGGCAGCGCTGTATGGAGAGCTTTCACAGCACAGAGTGGGTCTTTTTTTTTTTTTTGAGTGTGCTTTATGTCTTTCAGTGTGAGAGTGGTGAGCAGAACCATTTAAGTTTACTTTTGTGTTTGTTCATTTTCAAAGCTCTGCTGATGGAGCTTACACTCAATAATATCACCTGTAATCAATTTACATTGTGCAAGGTGCTTTGGCTCAGGTGGCAAAAGGCCTTGAGTGTGTTAAATACACTTTCTTTCTGCCTCCCCTGCTCGAGCATTTGTGTGTGCATGAAGGAGAAAGAGTGATGAAGCAGCGGAGAAGGTGAGCGATGAACGGATAATGAGAGGTAGAGGAGGAGGGGGGGGGGATGGAGGGGTCACTCTACATGGTGAGGGGGTCCAGTGGTCAGTAGAGAGGACTGAAAGAGAGAGAGGGGGGGGGGAGAGAGAGAGAGAGAGAGAGAGAGACAGGAAGGAAGAGAGGGAGAAAGAGAGAGAGAGTCAGCATATTGATCGATCAGACCTGTCGGCAGCCAGACAGCCAAGGAGACGTCTGTCCTTGTGCTGCCACTCTCTGGCCTGCAGACACCTACCCCCACCCCCCCACCCCCCCATGCTCCTACTGGGGTGGCGTCAGACCGGGGGACCGTGCATGTCTGTGTGTGTGTGTGTGTGTGTGTGTGTGTGTGTGTATGCACTTGTGTCATGTGCATGTGCAGCATGTGTGTCTGCTCATATGTGTAGTAGTACATTTATACTTGGTATGTAGCGTGTGTCCACAGTGTCCGTGTGCGTGTGTGTGTGTGGGTTGCCCTGCCCCTGCAGTCTGCCTGTCGGTGCCCTGTG